>DWNR01000340.1:0-21013 GCA_018250455.1 Polygonus leo | reverse complement strand
ATAAATTTAATTAAATTATATTATTATGGTTCATTTAACTAGCAATTTTTGTGAAGTCACATGAAGACAGATTGAGCATACTGTACCTATTTCAAACTTTGGACACTCACACCTCAAAGACGCGCACAAAAGCCTAGTACGCCATAAATTATTATTCAATGATAGGCATGCTTGGTCTGATGAGTCTCTGCTTCTGCAATAACTCAAGCCATATTGTATTTAACTTAGAATTACAGTTCAGCCTTTTGACAGAGGATCGGAAGGCCGGACAGACGGACAGACAATGAAGTGTTAGTAACAGAGCTCTGTTGGCACATTTTGGGTATGGAACCCTGAAAATGCTCAATAAATTGCTAGTGCGGTAACTGTCTTTGAGTTATTATTATTATTCTTTTATATTTCATGGAAGTAAATATGTAGTTTATGTTTTTTTTATTTATTTTATATTTGTACAGATGTAGGCAGGTAAAATAATAAAATATGAAAATATATAATAAGTCAAACACTTAAATATTGGGGATATGAAATACTGCACAAGTAAAACAGAATACTTATGAAAAAACATTTAATTGAACTTTATTTTACAACAGCAATGGTATAAATGGTTAGTTACATTTTGCAAGTACTACTTACACATTACATAATTCCTTTTAGCTTCCGATGGGGCTTTGGTTTTAGGCTGTCATTGAATTAGGCCAGTTCTTTACGTTTACAAATATACAAATATTCAGGTGTCCTATGTTAATTTTTTAGTGTAATTAAAGTATAATCTTCTAACTTACATAACAACAGATATTACAACTAAAAATATTATCAACATAAAATGCTTCCATATTTATTAAGTGGCTGAATACATTCTTCACACACACCCACAAATATACATCATGAGATAAGTAATACAAATTAAAGTATAGTGTTGCGTTTCAAAATTTGTCAGTTGTATGTTTATTCAAAAAGTTGAGCTTTGTTTGCACAAAGTTTTGTTTCTTGTGTACAGTGCATGAAATTACAAAAAGTTTTGACCCAATTTAAAAATCTATTTATTTACAAATTATAACAGTAACGGACTTGGAATGTTACAACTTTTAATTTAAAATTTGCAAAATAATTAAGTTAATTTGATTTGAATCAATATATTGTTAAATTAAAGCATTAAAGTTATAGTTTAGGGCAGGGGTGAGGCTGATTAATATTTACAAATTCATATATAGTAAACCCTATTAGATCTAATAGGGTATTTGATTTGTTAGTTATTTGATCACTTAACATTTTTTAAAGGACAGTTCCTTTTAGTAACATTTCATTATTCATAATTTTATTAAATGAATTAAAGTTTTGTTGTCATACCTATGTATATTTATTTTGAAGAGATGATACAAAAAAAATCATAAACATGTAATCTATAATGATTATTATCATTTATAATTTCAAATCAGTTAATTTCCCTATATTTCAAATCACCATAGATGAGGTTTAAAATATTGTTCAAGTTATGTGATACTTTCAAAGAAAATTTTGGGAATTAGACCATGGATCCTAATGAGTTTGAGCAATTAATATTACCAAATAACACAATATGTGTACCCCATTACCTCCCTCTAAGAGTTTATTTATTGCGACATTACTAAATAACGATAAATTAAAGGATTTATTGATTATTTACATATATCACTAATAACTTTGAAAATATAAACTGGAACAAAATCAATATGCATAATAATGTATTTATTTGGACAGTCAAATATTCGGTATTATATCTATTTATTAGGAAACATTGCATATATTGGCAAAAATACATTATAGCTTCTGGGTAATAAAATAGAATTGACAGTTTTGTAAGAATACATTTTGGGTTTAATAGTGTACTGTACGTTATTAAAGTATATATTTATTTCATAATAAGATCTTGCTCTCTATAAAACTACATGTACTTTTCTTGTAAGAGTAAGTTAGATATATGAACGACAAACAACAACAAAAGCAATATTATAACTAAGTTAAAACTAAGTAAAATGACAATGACAATTAATAATCATAGACACGGGCCTGAATTACAATCTCACAAGCATGGAAAAATATTTTTGTAGTGGACTCTCATAATCTTGTTCACGCTTATTTCTAACCAGACGGAAATTATAAGCTCAAATCTAGAGAATCGTTTAACGTCTATGTCAACTTTGCTGTATTGACATGTAAAGAAACAGTTCCGACATAGACTATGCGATTAACACCTACATTATGTTTAAATTTTTATTCCAATAATCTTAAAAGGCACTTATAAAACAGTTTATTTAGTATTATGTGTTGAGTACTAGACAGCAGAATGATGCTAGAATGTTTTAACGGAGACAATAACGATAGTAGTATTATAATCCGAATGAGCTACTCAAATGATGTCTAAGTAGACGCTAATTCGACTAATTACGGATGGAGTGGAACGCACCCATGCGACGTTTGTAGCTTTCACGTGTATGTTGCAGAGTCCGGGTTTGTGGTGCTACAGGGGACGACTTATTGGACAGATTTGTTCGTCCGGCACTTCCTGTTCCAAGAGGAGCAGTCCATCGACTGCGACGATTTGCTATTCTTCGTGAGAAAGCGACACGTCAAGGGATCCTCGCGGTATCTACCCAAGTACGAGGTAAGTTCCTTAATTTGTTAAATCATTACACGAGCACAAATATATAGTATATCTTATTTAAAGTATTAAAATACGGAGGCCATTCACACGTTAAAATGTTTAATACGAAGTAATTTAGTATTGTTATCATTATTCAATCCGGATGCGTGAAGTTTCCTTATCGGCGCAAAATGAGGACGCCGAGGATTTAGGTGTGCGTGAGAGCGAATTCTTAACTACCATGCCTTCACAAGATATCTTAGTTAAAATGTTACATTATCACAAAAAAAATGACTACTAGATAGTTCTACTATATAATTCCATATTCAATACGAGCTCAATTGAAGCTATTAGTAGTCAAGCCTACTCATATGTCTAATAGCAAAATTAGGTAAGCTGTTATGTAATTTAGTCGCGTCATAATAGACGTAATTACTCCAGCGGGAATATCATGACTATTACTTACTAACTATTTACTGGTAGCGTAAAATGAGAACATGGTCATACTATGCAAATAGGCCCTTGTTACACTGACAACTAATAGCGAGGAACGAGCGTCTCTAAGCGAATGAGTTGATTAATAAATAAAGAGCTGTATTCAATACAAGATGAAGTATTGAAGTTCTTGTTTTGAATTTAAAAAATGAAAACAAGTACTTTCAAACTTTAATTTTGAAAGACATATAAGTGATAAATTGAAAAAAAAGATACAAAAAATTGAAAGATAACAAAATAATCGATAAATAACGATAATTGAAAGATAAAAATTAGAAAAAAATGGTGATGGTGAAAAAAAAACGAGATAAACTACATTTAAATTTACCAATTTAAGAAATAAATGACTACCATAATTATATAATTACTTAGCTAAAATCCATATCCTTCACATAAACAATTGCTTATTACCAGCAACACGGATTTGTCTTTAAAACCATCAGAGTAAGCTCTAAAACGACCGATTAATGAAAAATTTACTGATTGACTTTTACCTATTCGTGGTGGAACGCGTCAGTTGCAATACTCCCTGCATCAAGTATTTTATTTTATCCCTCGTCTTCCCTCCCATCATTCATAAAATAATAGTGGTCGTCATCAAAAGGGACGTTTAACAAATGATACGACGTACTTCTATTGTTAAACCTTTTGTTATTTTGCTTTTACTGTTCACTTCCTATACACAAAAAGTCTGAACTATCCAATCTATCAATTGCAATTTTGACTTCTATTACATCATCAGAAAGGTTATTTTTGTGTGTGATGGAGACAATGATTTGTATGTTTCATTTCCCATCAATGAAATGTGTACGGCTAATAAGTCACATGTGTATAATTATTATTTTATTGCCTGCGATCCGAATGCAAGTCATGACCGCTCGTGTTTGAATGCAGTTTTTTTGTTTCCAACGTTTCGGAGTTGAAAGTTGTGGTGTGAGTTTTTTACGCTTATTTTATGTGTCCTTATGATATCATTTTGTTTTACTCATAAATGGTGTTTCATGTGTGTGTATTGTGTTATGTTGATAAGTCTTTCAAAGTTATATAAACTTCAAAATATATACAATATTCCACAAAACATAGTTCTCATTTTCCATTCTGTCCCTACCTAAATGAATTAGGAGAGGTTTCTAATACTAGTTTATATTACAAATAATGGTAAATGACTATCAACCAATTTTGGCGCCTAAGCTGGCCAAGGGTCATCTCCCAGAATGCATAATGAGAATAAGAAGGATTTAGCCTCCAGTCCTCCTCTGGCCTACTGCAAGTCATAATCAAAATTATAAAGTAGTTTTTGGACTTACTCGAAATTCACTCACGTTTCTTTTCATGATAAGACAGTGATAATTCATTTATAATACGTTTACAACTTAAAAAAACACAAATGCATGAAGGATAGTGTTTGAGGGCAATCTTTTGTCACTAACTCTTTTGGCACATCGACTTAAAAGTAATGGTCACAAAGTCACAATGTCATGTCAGGTTTACATGAGCTTCCGAATACACCTAAGTCAGAAGAGGTTTTATGTTCCATTTTACACTTTGGGGCATATACATCATAAACACCAAAATATCAGATGAAACTACTGTGAAACAATTTGTGAATATACCTATTACATCCAATGCATGTTTCGCTCCAAAACAGACCATCAACAGTATATATTAAAGACGGTAGAAGAGTTACAAACATGGACTCCACAAAATCTAAATTAATAAGATACCATAACAACAACACCAAATCATTTAATTACGTGGGAACAACAACACACCATAGATTTGCATAAAATATTATCTGTCACGATCAAACGAAAGGCATGGGTCTGCTTTAATATATCTCGTAATGTTTTGCTCGCTTTGTCTATTGATAGCGATCGACACGTGACCTTTTGTGCTGGTTCGAGCTGGGCTGGGACAAAGCTGGCTGGCTGAGGGTAGCTGGCACGTGCTCTTCATTATTTTCGCGCCAAAATGTCCCGACATCGCTTTGTTAAGATTAGGCGTGAACCGGGCGGTTAGCGCGCTATTTTTGTTGTACCTCCTTCATTTAAGTAATTAGTTTTTTATACTTTTTATATATAGAAACAACAAATAAACCAGTCTGCAGTCCGAGACGGTAGTAACCAATATTAACTAATATTAAAAATGCGAATGTGCGTTTGTTTGTTTGTTACACTTTCACACCTTTGTTTAACCGATCATTATGATATGAGTTTAGCGTACATTTTGCCAGAAGTAAAGAAATTTACACAGCGTACCTTTAATAATAAAAAATAATTTATCCGAGCCATAGAAAAAATGTATAAAACTTCTAAATTGCCAAATTGATGCACTTTTACTGCTGCGAAATAATGTTCAATTCTTGCTTAACTGCTCAGTAGGTATAGAGGGTGAATTATTTAAAATAATAGCAAAATCAATCATCTTTGACATCCTAACCTTACGCTAACATTCCCTGGTGGACATAAACATCCCGAAAGTCATTTCAAAGACTGTAAGAACAGATTTTAATTCAAATATTCTTTGCCGGAAATCGAACTTGGAACCTGGGTGTGTCTTACTAAAATATAACCGTAGTTCCTTATATGACATTTTGTTCACAACGAAACACCTTGGAAACGGTGGTAGCTTCTTAACTTTCAAAGGGAATTCAGGAGAAATTATACTTTAAATAAAATTATTTTGATTTTAACGTCATGACTCCTCAATTCTTTGCTCCTTATTATAACAATACTCCATTGGAATTACTGCCAACTTTTTTGCAGTTATCTAATGTACCTAAATCTAAATGTACTCGTAAGTACTTCTATTGATTAATAAACAAAATAAATATCTATTTTATATTGCATAGCGTAGGCGGATTCAAAATGTTATGGATATATTCACACCGTTCAGTATTAACTCTCCAGGAGGCGCCTTGTAGGTACATTATATAAATCAGGCACCGATTAATATTCATAATAACCACCCACAAACAATTCGAAAGTGTCGGTTAAATGTTGTAAAGTAAGTAAACATGTCTGTATCAATTTTTGTTGGAAATTTTCATGTATTTTATTACTCGCATGTATTATGAAAATTAGGGTAGGTACAGTCGCAGTCGGTTTTGATTTCCGCCTACTCGGGCTATTTAAATAAAAGTAGCTTAATGTTTAGCTTTATGCTTGTAATAGAAATAAAATATGGCTGTTTGAAATCGCATGTTTATTTATTTATGTGACAAAACTTTGTAGTTTTTAACGTTGATTTAATTTGTTGTTTTACAAAGAACTAAAGTTACAAAGAACAAATATATTTGTTCTTTATATTTATAAATTGTATTTTTAATATCGCCAACATAACATTACTTAACATAACAGCAGATCTCGTCATATTTTTTATACTACAGATTTTGAAGACAAATTCAAATTATAGTTATTACTATTGGTAGGTACCATAGTGACATAATTCAAAACAAATAAACAAATAGACGTCGCAATTTCAGATATGTGTTAGCTTGTATATTAGCTTGTTTGGCAAATATTACCACCAAGGGAAATGACCAAAAGTTAGATTACATACCCATTTGCTTATAATTAATTATGTTTATCTTTAGGTATGTAGTGACACTATAAAATACAGCAGGGACACCATAAAATAATGTTCTGGTCATGAAAATATCTATTCTTCAAATAGGAGTCAAAGTTAAATTCCCAAGCACGGGATATTTGGAACTTTAACGAAAATCTTCAAAAAATCATCAATCTAAAATAAAACCTCTACCAATCCACATAGGACTAACGTGGCTTATAGCCTTAAGACCTCGTTCTGAGAAGCAGCTCCTTAATAGTTTGATGATGAACCATCATCACCATTTTATTTTTATTACAAAAACTGAATGAACCAACACGGAGCGCAAAGGCATATCATAGCGGGTTTGTTTTGTTCTCCCCTTTATTAATCGCCCCAATACAAAATATTGAAACAGTGCGTGGCCGTCGTACCGGTGGGCGGTACCGGCCATATTTATTATTTTTGTCACCATTGTACGACGGGATTATAGCAGTATTTAGATGGAATTGGGGATAAGGTCGCTAATCTCACATTTCGTTCTTTTGTGGTAACGTCAGTATCGATTTTTAGGATTAAACGCATCGATGGAAGTTGCGAATGTTTGACGGGTTTTGTTTTCGAAAGAATCAATCGAATATAAAAATATTTCGCAATTTTGTATGCGTTAGGTAAAAAATCATACAAAAAAGTAGATACGTTTGGTATCTAAATCTTACTAGAAGTTTTACGAGCATGTTCGTCGAACTCATGGGCACGAATGATTTTTTATCGTGTAAAGGTAGCAAACAAGAGTCAAGAGATGGTGTCTAAGACGTTCAGCTAGCTCGCAATATTCGATATTTGATCTCCTACCTGAATTGAAATAAAAATTTAATATAAACGTTACAGTTTGCTAATTTTAAATTAATATTTAAAATCGATCGAGATTGCGAGATTTATTAATCCCGCGGTCACGTTCGTACGCCAAAGTACACCTACAACAAAATAACTAGAAAATGTTTACCTTCCTATGGTGAAAGTATTATTTCAATCGATTCAAAGATAACGCGAGATTCAAGATTTGAAGTGCTAACTTCAAAACTTGAATCTCTTCTTTTCATGTATTTATGAAAAGAATTGCAAAATGGCAGATTTATAAACTTTTATAAATTATTTACCATTCCACAACACCTTACGAACCCAAATTATAGTTAATCAATCGATCGAAATAATAATAAAAAAAAATGAAAAAAAGAATATGAAAATTAGTAAAAAAATATTATAGGAGATGCAAAATTTTATGTACCCGAATATAACTGAATTTTATATACCCATTAGACAGTCAATATAGTCAACATAACGTTTATCCTATCATCTTAACAGCAGTAATATAACAGTACATTTGCACCACTACAAGGAACCTTAACCCTTGAAACGTTGCCTCGGGTCAAACCGACCCCTTCGTTCCAGTATCTGATCGAGGAGTAGCTCACGAAATACATTTAGGCGATCTTGATATCGATAAACTAGGGCTCGTATGTCACTTTGATATGTTAGAAAAAGAATGATCTATTTTTCAACTTATAGAGGGTAGATGGGGGAATTGTTTTTGAGCTGAAACTGAACATTGTCTTTAGACATAATTTAGTTTAAGTAAGCGATAAAATGGATAAAATTCCAATTTCCAATTTGGTTTTTAAGTATACTTATTACACAACGAAACCATCGATTTCATTTTTATTGAAAATACATTACACATAGCAATAACAAAAGTTCTTGAAGTTCCAAAAAAATTATATCGGTGGATTGTTTTGAAAAACCCTGCTCCTGCAGGGCCGCAGCGGGCCGCAAGGGCGCAATCAATACAGGTCGGACTCGCGCGGAATACTAAGCAGTGCCGACTGCCAGGCGCAGTTCCGCGCGATCTTGTAATTATACGTTGGCTAAGAGTTATAGCTGCAATACAGTTTTCTATAAACAAATGTATTACACTTTTGCGCACCTCAACAACTTTAGTTATTTCTTAGACATTTGATTTTGATTTTGTCCACCACATATACTATGTGGTAACATCAGATACGATTTAATCGTACTTAAGGATAATTACATACGTTCATGGACTGCAGTGACTACTTACCATCAGGTGGACTGCATGCTCGTTTGCTATATTTGTACTATTAGAAACAAATTTAATCACATAGAAGACGCAATATTAAACGAAGAAAAACTTTAAATACTTCCCAAATTATATTGGTTTAAGTTTTTTTAACTTACCGAGAGAACATCGGTTACACTTTTAAAGTACAAGTCTGTTATACTTACAACCATCGGGAAGTTACAAAATATTCGATTTTGAAAACACTGCCCCTGTAGGGCCGCAGCGGGCCGCAAGGGCGCAATCAATACAGGCCGGACTCGCGCGGAATACTAAGCAGTGCCGACTGTCAGACGCAGTTCTGCGCGATCTTATAATCATACGTTGGCTAAGAATTATAGCTGCAACATAACTGCCTGTAAATAAACGTAATAGCTATCATGCAATAACTGTGACAGATATCAGTTAAGACTTATTGAATTCGTAGTTATACCTACAACAAAAATCTTTTCACACACATTAAATAAACACAAGTAATGTTAAATGTTATTTATGATACTATAGTATGAGCTCTTGAGAACCTTCAACAACAAAGCTGCTGAGAAGAGCTTATATCAAACAAAACAAAACGTTCCTTTTTGGCACTCTAGTATTAAACAAAGTAAAATCTTCCGTTCCAAATAGTCTTGGTTTAAAATATACTTATTACACACCAAAACTCTATTGATTTCCTTTTCAAAACAGTTTCACGCTTCGTTCAATTACTAGCTACAAAAAACATTATATTGGTGGATTGTTTTGAAAATACTGCCCCTGCAGGGCCGCAGCGGGCCGCAAGGGCGCAATCAATACAGGCTGGACTCGTGCGGAATACTAAGCAGTGCCGAGTGCCAGACGCAGTTCCGCGATCTTATAATTTTACTTTGGCTAAGATTTGTAGCTGTAATACTGCTTTCTGCAAACAAACGTATCAAAGCTATCAGGCAATAACTGTGACGGATATCAGATAGAACCTGGGTTCGATTTTCCAATTGTCCCCAATAGAAGTGGTTACTGCCGTTACCAACCCAAGTAAAACTGAATCGTATCAGGATTGATAACAGATGCGTTGCTAACTAAGATATCGGTCATTTATAAGTATACTTAACTAACGACCAGCTTCAATCACCATACGAACCGGCAGTTTTCCCAGACACAGATATTAGGTATAGTTGTCCACATTAGCATGTTTTCCCGTGTTTACTTGTTGAACGATAGTGAAATTTACCTGTTTTTATATTCAATATCATAAAATAAACTTAAACACGTAAACATAATAAATGAATAGCTGTATGTGGCAGTGGTAACAACCACTTTCACTGTCAACTTCTACAACATAATATTTCATGCATAGATAAGGCCTGAGCTAATTTATTGACACAATTCCGCGTTCCGGCTATCTAATAATTACACAAATTATTATGTATGTCTGTTGTGCTCGCCACAACACTAATATAAGTCTCTATAGCCCAGTTGATTACACTAAGTAAGTCTAAGTAGTAATTAATTAAGTACTGAGCAATTAGTAACACCTACGTATTTGTATAAGATACTTACAACATATATTACGATTAGTTAAGTTGAACATACTTTATACAAGTATGCCAGAACCATGCCATTTGGCACTCGATACTCTCTGCCTCCCCCTTAGAGATTTGGCGTGAAGATGTGTGTGTGTGTGTATAAATTGAATGTATATTTGTTTATAAAATCACAATTATATAATTTCGCAAAAAAGGGAAGTGCGTAATTATAGACTGAATGTCAATAACTAATTTAAAATATGTTTAACTTTTATAATAAACCATATTATTAAAAAAAAACGTATTTAAAAGAAACGTCGGTGAACGAGTTTAAAAACAAGAAACACATGCATTTCTGCGAAGTAACGACAGATACTATAAAATTTGTATTTGTGTGATACATAAAAATACATAGAATGTTAAAACACACAAAAAAATAATGTATTTTTTTAATAGTAAGATTTCTAATCAAAACAGACCGCCACTTCTGCCAGCGAGCCAAGTTTTGTACCGTCAAATATCCAACATTACCCTAAATATTATTCAAACATCGATTAGACGAGTATTGGAATGCTTATCAGTTCTAATCAGTACCGTCAACAGATAACCCAGGCAGCAACGCAAACATAGCCAAACAATGCCAGTCGTCCCGAGAGCCAATCCAATCATCTCGAACAGTAACTATCCGAGATAACAATACTAGTACAACCCTTGAGAATAGCGAAATCAACTTAACGTTTCATTCCGAAGCCCTTGTTGACTTTTGACGGTATACATCGGCAATGCTATCTTCGTTTACTTAATCAGTAGACGCAAGCGATTTAGGGATGCTTGTTCATGCTGGATCGCAGTGCGATATATCGAAATATCGATACATCATTTCATGATGTATTGATATTTAATACGATATTTTTTCGATACAGTTCGACATGTCATATTCTTACGAAATTATCGTATCAATATACGTCAATGTTTTATTTTTCATAATTTTTAGTTTTTTATATTTCATCATAAAAAGTACGTATCATTCAACGTTTCATTATTCCTAATGAGAAGTACCTACCATAGACAAAATTGTTTAAAAAATAAGTGATAGTATAAAGATTCTTAATGTCAAGATATTTATTTAAATTAAGAATATAATACTTAATTTAAATAAATATCTGGACCTTGTAATACCATCAAATCAGAGTCAAAGCACTTTAGGCATCATGTTTTTATTCAAATTAAAATAATCACATAAAATATTAAAAAGGCATTGAAACACCGGTCTCATTTCGAGTTTTGATTAAAACATATGCCATACTCTTATGATCCAATGTATTCATACTACGATAACGATAATATCGCATATCAATACAAACAAATTATATATAATATAGTTGCATTGCGATATATCGATGGCATACACTTCTGGGCATCCCTAAACCGATTCGCCCGGTCTCCCGGGCCCCTTAACCGGTTAACTGGTCCCCGAACGCAAAGCCGAAAAGGGGTTTCCTTCATAATCTCACGAAAGGAAAATATTCCTTATCTTTTTAATTATGGCCCGGCGATGGTTCCGCCATGTCATCTGTTTTAATTTTCGCCCGCCCCCCGGGAGAGGCGATAGAACTGATGTGTGAGCGTTCAGATTAATTTTGCGATACTTATGTCTGATATTTAGTATCTACTCACTATTTATATTCTACTAACAGGGTGGTCTGAGTAGGTGATTGTTAGACGGAAATGATATTTAGTCTAGTACAATTACAATATAGCTAAGTACACATTTAGGTACTAAAGTTACAAATTGTAATTCACATATTTTAAAAATACTTAAGTGAATTTTTATAATGGAATTAAATAAATTATTTAACTGTATATTATAAGAGCCACATAACACAGCGATCACCGTAATTGTCCGACCATCGAATTTTGGTTTTCAGCCAATCAGAATTCTAAATTTTAAAATTAAATTTGGATTTTGTGTAGCACTAGCAACAGGAAATCCTTGTTCTTTAAGTTTTGCTTTATAATTGTTTTTGAAGAAAGTATTTAGGTACCCCCATTATACATTATAACTCGCCATTATACATTAGTTTTGGATGGCATATGTAATTTGTAACTATATTTTTAGTTTTGTACGTATATATACCACACTACACATTCATTTACAAATGAAACCTAATAATACAAAACTATAGTTATTTAAGCATCCCACTACAATTCCCTCAAACACATCCGCACACTACAACCGCACAATCACTCATCCTTAAGTCCAAATTCACGATACGCTACAACAATGCAACATTATAACTTATCATTGTTACATCGCGATTCATTTCGCACCCACGATCCCCTGACGTGGATACCCTCAAATCTGGTGTCAAACTACATCCCATCTGTCACTGCCGGGCAGCCATAAAAACTTAATAAGCGATCCGTCACCATAAAATAACCATTAAAAAGCCGTCGGACGCTTTTAAAAATACATCAAGAAATGAAATCGGTAGTTAATTACCAAGAGACTTGCCGGATCCGATTTCAGTGGGTGAGGGTGTTACACGAAATCTCCGCTCCCTGCTCATGCCACTCATATTCGTAAAGCAATCGGACAGCTATCGCAAAATGTATATGAAACATGATAAGAAATACGTGTCAAAATAAAATAATAAGACAATAATTATCACAAAATATCATTGATTTATTTTTATTATTAAATCATAAAAAAACATATAATTTATCTGTTCCACGACGTAATTTTATTCTAATCTGTGCCTATTTTTTTTTACCAAGATTTGACTTATATTACGAATCTGCCGTAGAGCGTATGTGTGACATTTTCAAAGAATTAAGTTAAATTTAATTTTTATTAAGTACCTACTAGTAGACGCGGCAGACGTTCTGCTAGAAACGTTAAAATAAAATTAAGGTCTTAATCGAGATTTAAACTATTCTATGTTTCAAGTTAGACTACATACATTTTTTTATTAAAATCAGTTTCAGTTCAATTCTGTAATTTTGGAGTTTTCCCCGACATCGTGACACGAGAGATTTTTATATATGAAGATTCTTCTCACGATCTTTGTTTCTCGTGATTTCTATTACATTCCAATTCAATGTTACCAATCACTTTCGCCTATAGGTATTTATGACCATAAATTCAAAAGTAAAGAATCGAGATACGTAAACATTTTTAAACTCTCTGAAAATTTATCCCCTTCCCTATTATAGCAATCACATTCTCAAAACAAAATCGTCGCCGATCTTTAAAATCCCTCACACATTTGCCCTAACACTTGAAGTCTGATATGTATGCAAATATTTACTATGAAGCACATAACAGGTACGCATATAGCCGACCCCTAACGAATTGACTGAGTGACTCCTAACGAATCATTCGGTCTCCCTCCCGACAGACACCCTCCCACAGGTACTACTATTTACCTACGAGCGATGCAGGCTTTCCATTTTGAAAGCACGGCCCTTCTGCGACCGATCAGAGGGTTTCACTGTTAATTACGTTCTTGTCTACGCCGTGTCAACGACGAATTGGATTTCGCGGAGTTATTATTTTTTGGGCGCCATTTTTGACGCGAAACGAATTTTGATTTGACGTGGATCCTTCCACCTCACTTTATTGGCATCAACTATAAGTAAATAATACTTGATTAGTAATGTCGCATGTGCCATAGATACACCCAGAACGAATAAACAAAGACCCAGACCCAGAACACAAATTCAAATTAATCATACAGATTTCAGTCTGGCCGAGCTCGGAACCGCCTGCGTGTCAAACCGGTGCTCTAACCGCTGCGCCACGAGGGTCATCATTATCATGAACATATTTTTTGTCCTAAAAACAACATACAAATAATCTAACCGCCATCAACGGTTACAAGTCTCGCATATTGCGCTCAATTCAGCAGTTCCTGTGTTTTGATTTTCAAGTAACGTGACTTCCGGTTGACAATATGACCAGTGCGTAGGTACAGGTAGATGTGGGAAAATATACACTTCAATGCGTATGAGATAATCAAAACCTTAATTATAGTAACATAGCTACGAATAAATTACTCTTTCTTATCCATGTTATGACCATGGGCAGCAGTGTCCACTTACGATCAGGTGGACAGTGGAGTTGATTGGTACCTTATTATATACATTTTATTATTTTATGGTATTAAAAAGGTAGGTACCACCCCCCATCACATAAGGTCATTTGCAACATCAAAAGCTTTGAAGGATTGTCTGTTTACAACTTTTTTGAAGAACCGAATATAACTTAGCTTTCTAGAATTTCTGTATTCTCAAAGAACATATATGTGAACACGGTACTTATAACTTGGAAAATCAAACCGTATATTGGCTAAGAAAGAGACATAAAATATATTTTTACTACGAATACACATGTAAACAAACAAGTCCCATTCTATTAATTCGGCCCATACTACTCATCGATCCATGAAATGAAAATAGTTATTCGAAAAACACAAAGATAATCGAATTATGCATCTCATTATCGGTCGCTTTAAATTAAGGGACAGAATTATATTCCCTTGCATTGAAAATAGCGCCCTTGCTTCCTGGTTAGCGGCCCCGCGACTAAGGGACACAAATTCCCACTTAGACACGGTTCCATCAACCTCAGCACCGCAACCAAAAACCTCCCTTATTCTGTGTCTAACAAAGCTTAGTTTAGATCGCGAAAAAAGTGTCGCAAACCCGAAAGCAAAATAGTGTGGAGATATTGCGGTGAACCAAAATGGAGCTTGTTTTTAGTGAAAGGCGTCAGCTTGTGTGATAGGATTTGTGTATGGAAGTATGAACTAATCTCCCTCCGACGTTGATAACTCAATAACGCATAATGAGAGGACGGCCTTTGATGCCGCTCCCTCCCGGAGGTGTCGAAATCCTAATTGTAGATAAAAAGATAACTTTGACGCGGACCCGGACGCTAGGGCGTAGATTGGACCCATTTTGAGCAAAGCCGGGGGGAATTGCAAAAAAGCGTGAATTAACGAATTGATTGGCTTGGATTCGATATCTGGACTGATGCACATGAGATATTCTTGGCAGTAGTGACGAATAAAACAAACAATACAATAGACTAAGAGTTCATACGACAGGTTACCCATAGATAACTCCATAATATCATGTTACTGTAGTTTCCATAATCCAGGTCCACAACGTCCTAAATCAAATAAAAAATAGAAAAACCAGACCTCTTTGACTACAATATGCACTACAATATGCAGGATAATGTTAAGCTAGTCATAATAGCAATAGTTCAGCCTATATAACAAGAGCAACATATAACTTCGTACTACTTAAAGTATTCACGTAAATAAAGTCGCACCAAAGTATCAAATACAGTGCTGTGTATAATGCTTATCTCACGAATTTTATATCATGTTATTTCAAGTGATACAGAATCGCTAAAATTGTTTACAGCGTGGCATCATCCTTACACTCCTTTAAAAATACAGATTCTCCGTATTTCAGAATCTAACCATATTAATACCAAAATCTGTACTTAAAAAAAATAGCATCTAAATTAAAATATCAAAAAATAAAATCTTAATCACGTATCCCTTGCACGCTTGTCGCGCGAGGGTCACAAATTGCAAATTTGATAGTCCCATGATAATATCTCGAGTTGCATCCAGTTCCAGCTATGATTAAAAGCGAAATGATTAACACATTTGAATATCGTCCCATAGGTGTGACGGCGGTGGCGCCTTTGTATGGCGTAACTTTACATTTAGTGATAGAATAGGGGGTTAGAAAACTTTCACCCTGGAAGTCTAGGTTCGAATCCAACTCTCTCGTAATTTTACGTGTGTATGAATATAATTATCATTTTTGTAATATCATGATAAGGAAAACATAGTAAAGAAATCCATACCTAAGAATTAAAAAAAATACTCAAGATTGTGTAAAGTTAACCAGTAATCGGTAAGAACGTGAATTCAGATCATTAAAATTACAAAATACATAGTTTGGTTTAGGATAAGAAATAAATAAAAACAATACACGTAACATTATCATGACGCGTACTTACCACGTTTTCGTCTAACTAAATGAAACAAAAATTAAAAGCCGTATTGATAAAGTGAACTCAAGATTGAAATCGATCTAAAATAGATAATGGACTGAAAGCCGCACTCAAATTCATTCTCAATCTTAAGTTTAATTTCATAATATTTAGACTTAGATTTTTCTTTTTTTATAGTTGCAAAATATTTGAAAATTAGATCTTACATATTGTATTGTACATAGTGTATCGATGCTCCAAATGACTAAATGGAAATTGTAAAGAAATGCGTATGACAACAATCTGATGCGTATATAGATTACCAAAAAGTCTCTAGAATACAGTCACTATGATGCTACATAAAGAAACTATCTCAAGTAGTTCAAGAGAAACAGTGAAACCAAGCAAACAGATGGCCCTCGACATTCGCGCCGGCAATAAAACGCAGGAGCGCAAAAAACGCAAGAGTCGAGTGGAACCGATGCCATTAGACTTGCTGACACCACCAAAACCCATGTGGTACTCATGTACTACGAGAAAATTCTCTTCCCCCCCTTGAATTTGTATTTCCAAAAAAATTTTTACAGTAAACTTTTATTTTACAACTATTTTCAACGTTTGCATTTTCTATTTTATAAAGAATGTAATTCTAATTTAGGTGAAAAGCTTTATTATTGAAGGGTATTTTTATTAGTTACATATTGACTGGACAGTTATTATTGGCATTGACAATTTGTTAGCCACACTGACAGTAAAAGTGACCACCTTTGTCTTCAGGAATAATAAGGAATGTGTGGCCGTCCTAAGGTAAGACTCTAAGAGACGTTAAGAATTCTGTCGTGATTTAGAGATTTATTACAGTACTGATTCTAGCCTTTCCATTTAAGCCATGTAGTCAATCATCCAAATATTTAAATGTTGCAAACTCAGAAAATTTTAGGAACTATAGTAATAGGTTTTGATACGTGGCATAAGGCCATAAGTTGTTGATTACAAGCTGTGTAAGGCCAAAAAAAAAGTATAATTTTTGAAAATATCCGCCCTAAATGTTAAAGTCTAGTAACTAATAAAAGAATTATTGACGAATAAGAATGTAAGAACATAATTTATTGCGGCAATAAACGTCAAACAATTTGATCGTCTTTAATAACAATTTTATTTTTTTACAACCCGGTGATAAATGAAGCAATTAATGGTTTTGTGCTATCAATATTTTAATTAATATTTCTTATGGAAGCTAAAAATAATTTTAATTTACACCTCTATTACGTGCGTGTTCCTACGCAGTAGGCTTTGTAGGAATTTACTATTTATTTATCGTATCAAAGTAGCAAACGAGCATGCAGTCCATTTGATGGTAAGTGATCACTGTAGCCCAAGGACATTTGTAATCGACCCCAATCAAGATTTAATTGTAGTTGAGGCTGACCATAGATACGTAGCCTCATGAGGCTAAAGATGTTCACATTTTGCATAAGTAATACAAGCAGTCATATCTTTCGAACATAATTCATATTGCTGTAAACAATTGCTGCGCGGTAGAAATGGATATGACGGTGTTACCGGACTGGTTCCAAAACTTTCCACTTTGTAAACTCATAGCCTTCATTATGAATGCTAGCACACAAACACCCAAACCCAGAGCAGATAACAGCTTAAAATATTTTTTATTCAATTATTTTTTACACTTTTTCGTACATTTCGTTACTCTGGAGCGATGAAGCGAGTACTTTGCAGCGTAAATTATTTGATGTGACTTTTCACGCTCACGGCAACGACACGACACCGATTAACATAAAAATGATGAATGCTCGCATTTACACCATTCGCTTACGCCAGCCATATTTGTAATATACGCACTCGTTCCTCTATTTGTTTTTCATTTTTTGCTGCATAATTATCGTAGGTTATAAACAATGTTGATCAATTTGTTACTTTGTTACAATACCACTGGTATGGAGTTGTATAGTCAATTTCTATTTAAAGTTGCACATAAATTAGACATCTATATTCTGTTAGTTACAAAAAATATAGCAAATTAAAACCTCCTTCTTTGGTGCATATCGATTGAAATAGATCCTTCACGAAGTAACATACTCTACATTAACACATATGTATGTCATATTGAGGGAATCAATAATAATTTTCTTCTTTATCGTGTCATTCCAGAAATACTGTAGATGTCGTAATTAATAACACATTTAATCCTGGGAATGCCGTCATCTCGTTGCATTGTTATTGTCCTCTGTTCTATTTAACTAAATACACACCTGCATTACGTTTCGTTTATTTCTTTCCCTCTTTTCCATTGTTTGTCTTCTTTTTCCTAGACTTTTTTTTCTTTGTTTACTTCATTCTCTATTTTCTTCTTTATCACTTTTCGTATTTTTATAATACTTTCGTCTTTAGTCTTTCTTCCTATATTATTATTCAGAAATTGACCAATACAATACGAATGCATCGTTTAAAACTTATTTTCACTTGCGTATGCGTCGTGTCGAAGGCACTAAGTATGTTTACACAATATATAGTTGTCGAACGGCGAAATAATTAGTGAAATGACTAGTAACATTTATTATTAAGCGTTAACGTCAAACCGTTGATTCTTATCGCATTCCTTGAATATTCAGTACAGTTACGTACGAATAATTCGTCATTATTTCGTGAAACATTTTAGCCGTTTTAGGGTGACGAAATATTTCACGGTCGTCATAAAAAGCAGGAGATTTTAACGTTGATTGCCGCGTAATTTGCGTGAAAAGTACAAAGAGTTTAGTTATTTGAGTTTTAAAATAAAATGCTACTGTTTAATTTATTATTCGCAGGAGAGATGTCATTAAATAAATAATTGAGTTAAATCGTGACTCAAAATGTAGTTTTAATTTTTATTTGTAATTTTGTTTGAATTAAATATAGAATAAAGTATACGGACGACTTTTTTATCGAATAAAGTAAACAAACGAAGTAATCCATCAGATGGTAAGTGATCACTGTCTTCCATGGACATTAGTCATCATCATCATCATCATCACAACCCATTAATGTCCCATTGCTGGGCACGGTCTCCCCTCACAATGAGAAGGATTTAGGCCATAGTCCACTGCGCTTGCCAAGTGCGAGTTGGTAGACTTCACACACACTTGCAGGTTTCCTCACGATGACATTAGTCACCATCTTCAAATACGGTTTTACTCGTATCATAAATGAGGTTGACCAAAGATGCGTCGCTACCCCAGCGTACATGTACAATTGTACATACATGTTCACTTTGTGTGTAAGTATAGGCAGCTACCACGCCTTTTTAAACCAAAACACAAGAAATATTTAACGGAGATGGAAAAATGACATTGTCCAATATACGAGGAATCCCTGATGAAGTGTTCCCCTGTTGCTTTGAAAAAGAGCTCATATGAGGAGAGCATCTTCTCATTCCACCACACCACGTATAGAGTATAACTGTGACAGGACGGATCCAAACGAACTATGTAGCGTTCTCGTTAGACCATACACTCAAAATTCTATATTTTTTTCGAACACTCGGTATTACACCACACTGTAGCGTAGTAGCAAAAGTGGAGCCACCAGCATCTGCCTCTTGTTATTAACACCTGCATCGTTTTGGTTTTTATTTATAAGGAGACAAGACGAAAAGCATCTGTATATATAAATTGCGCATTCAAATCAGCAAAATACTCTATACTATGTTACTCCGTACCAAAATATTAGAATAGAATAATCACCATGTCTCAAAATTATACAAATCTACCCATTGACATGCGACCTCACTCAATCGGTGTATTTACTTTAGTATTAATTGTAATTTCACTGTAATTGATTTTTGTAATCTTTCGAGAAATAAATATATTAAACTGAATCTATAGAATCATTACATGGTTTTACTAAGAATTGAAGATTTATTTCTGCCACCTGACTAATGGCATAAGCCTTTTTGATGGCGAATATCCGTTATATTAATTACAAAATGATAAATGAACCATTGAAATATTATAGTATAGAGTAACACATTAAGTTTAGAGTAAGGTAGACCGTAAGCAAAAAGCCAAAGACAAAATGTTACATTTAATCCCACACTCTCTCAGTTCTGAGTCAGTTATTACACCAATCATCTTGTTTAACGAAAACCAATGTCCACAAAGTCCAAACACATGTCCCTGACACGAAAAAGTCAGTTACAAAGTTGTCAAGTAGCTCTGATTCCGCGGATCACGAACGTAGAATATGAACCTGTGGAGAAAGTGTATGGAGCGAGGGTGCATTCGATGAATATGTATGAGGGGGGTACGCCGGGGGGTCGGGGGTCGGTTGGGGTGCGTGTAAATGGAAATTTCAAATAAAAACGCCTCAAATATTAACATGAGCTGGATTCGTGTTTTTCCGCGTTTTTTGCTGGACGAGACACGTGATAACGCTGCAATAAAACTCGTCAGTTCAGATACGTTGTTCTGAATTATGACTGTAATTGGAGGTTGTGTGGTTAGTGATTAGATGTACAGCTTGTTTTATGTTTGCTTTGGAGCTGGGTGCTGTGTTATGACAGAGAAGTTTAAGGATAGAACGAATATTACTATGCTATTTTTAGCAAGGTGGCAGAACTCATGTAGTTCGACCGGGGAGGTACCGCCGCCACCCTCATAATCCTCCGTGAAGCAATTTATTGTGTTTCGGTATGG
>DWNR01000339.1:0-21018 GCA_018250455.1 Polygonus leo | reverse complement strand
TCCCCAGCCAACTATTTTTCGAATATCTTCCATGTACAGACTTTCGATCCTCTTTAGCTTTATTATATGTATAGATACATAGCGCATAAAAATACGTAGACAAATAAGACTATCAGGTTTCAGTTCTTTCCACGCGTACTTATGGTTATTAACATGTGATAAAAATAGATATTATAAATATGGCGATAACTTTTCCGGGCGGAGGTTTCGGTTAATTCATCTGCTAGCTAGTTAGTAGTATATTATATATACGCTTCGTATTAATTTCTTATTTAAATTTTGACCATTTTCTGCCAATTTAATATTTTATACAGATGTTACATTGTAATTATTGTAAAGAGTGATACAAAAAAACGAAGGTGATGCAAAAAAGAGCATAAATAATGTACAGAGAAATGGAGAATGAGAGTGGTCAATATTAAAATTCATGGTTAGGTCCCTCTAATTATTGCCAGTTGTATGTATTGTTATAACATCTCAATAAAACCGGCCAAGTGCGAGTTGGACTCGCGCACGAAGGTTTCCGTACCAAAAGTTTTGTACCAAAAGGGCAGGTCCCCATACAACAAAGTCACGTTTGTTGTATGGGGACCTGCCCTTAATATTATAATTTTTGGAACGAAGTTCCTTATTTTTTTTTGTTGTTATAGCAATGGAAATATGTACATAATTTGTGAAAATTTCCACTTTCTAACTATCACGATTTATGAGATACAGAGTGGTGAAAGAGGGACAGATGGACAGACAGACAGCGGTGGCTTAGTAGTAAGGTCCCGTTTTTGCCTTTTAGGTACGGAACCCTAAAAACGATAAATTAAACATGGCGGAAAAACCTTTCTGGACGGAAGTTAAGTCAAGTTATTTCATAATAGACACACATTCATACATCATTCATTATAGATTCACGAATTCAGTTATACATTTCAAACGCTAACTTATTCATTACAAAATAGAAATGAAAAGTGGCAACTGCAAAGCACATAATTAAAACAATACCAATTAGAATAAATCAATTTGCAATCCACTTTTCAATTAAGGTATTTAACAAAATTCCACTAAATAATTAATAGAAAACAGAAAACAATTTGAGCGTTAGTAAAATTTACCATTAACTGGCAATTATCGGTTTATTTTGATCGAATCATTTTACAAATTGATGAACGTCATAATTAAACATTGAAGGGATGATTCCGCTAGTTCATTTGTTATTTGGTTGACAAGTTAAATCGCTGGGGTGGGTGGGTATGTAGTCAGTATTCATAAGACACCTTCCTTACAAACGTTTCATTATAACTCCGTGTTATAGATACATGAAAGATTAGAAAGGTTTTATAGGGTGGTACTCGTTTGCCACTGCCACCACTGCCACCCTTATAATCCTCCATGAAGCAAATATTGTGTTTCGGTTTGGAGAGGCGTGGTTGCCGGCTACACTTACACACGAGGCGAAATCTTAGTCCTCAGGAGTAGCTACGCATCTGTGATAACTTGGGTATGATTTAATCGTACTTGGGGATGATTACCGATGTCCATGGGCGGCAGTAACCACTTACATCAGGTGGTCTGCATGCTCGTTTGGTACATTTATACGATAAAAAAAGAAAGAGTCAAACACGTTGATACAGAAGATCGGTGCTCGTTGTTACAAAAAATGCGTAAATCACAATAACAGTATAGAATTAAAACGACAATTTTGATTTAAACGTGCTAATCATATATTTTACCAAATACCTTCACCTATGAGCCTTTATTATTTCGCAATCATCACGGAAATCAACAAGATACAATAAAAAAATCAAGATTTAAAACATAAGTCGGGTGTGACAACTAACCCTCCTTAAGGGTGAAAGTAAGAGGTCCTTGTTACCATACTGCATTCTTGCACTTTCACCGTCGGAACCACAATTGGGACAGCAATAAAACAATGGTAACCAACCTGATGGTAAGCTAGCTCTGTATATGACTCCAAAGACTCTAAGAGGATTAAATTACCAGAACTTGACAACTAGGATGCTCTTAATATAATAGCTAGACTTTTAAAGCCGCAGTTACCTTTGACATCCATTTATGGAGTACTGGAGCACAGAAACCAATTTTGAATAAATGGCTATTAATTTTGAATATCAGTATAGGCAATATTTTGGAAACTGAATAACATTTTGTAAAATAAAACAAAGAGGAACTTTATTATGAATTAATTTGAACGAGTATCACTTGTTATCGAAATTCGTCCAATATTAAACAAAAAAAATGTTAACAAAAATATGTAAAGGAATAATTGAAACCGACAGCAGAACATTTTATATGGGAAAATCACTTTCACATTGTAACGGTTCTCACGAGCGTTTCGCTGCATGTATCGCGATGAAGCGATTTGACAAATCTGTATGTGTACTACAAAAAACTATGACATAATATATTATGCCATACATATTATGTACCATCGCCATACGTGGCTTGGTGTTACGATTTTTTTTTATAGTCTTAATTAATGATCACTTAGTGGTCACTGCCGCCCATGGACATTAGTGATCATCCCCGAGCAGGAATAAATCGTACTTGAGGTTGACCATAGATGCGTTGCTACCCTTGAGGACTAAGATGTTTGTCTCGCGTTTAAGTATAGCCGACAACCACGCCTCTCCAATCCGAAACAACAAATTGCTGCACGTAAGGTTATCAGGTTGGCGGTGGTACCTCCCCGGTCGAATTACATGAGTTCTCCTGCACCACCTGGCAATGAAACGGCACGGTATTCCACCCAGTATTATATGGATTATTTGATGTTTAAATAATAAGCATTTTGTTGTCGAACCTTAAGCTTACCGAAAACATTTTTGTTTGGTCCTTTCTAAATATTCCAAAGGCTTTACCGCGATAGACTTTCAAGCGCCAGGTCGCGAGTATGCCACACGGCAGTTATTATGCAATTTTGATAACCTCTAACAACTTGCTACTCGCGAACTTGCTGTTTTTAGTTAGTAAATTAAGTACGTACAAGCTGCTTATGTTTAATATGTTATTGACGTTTATGTATGAATTATTTTAAAGTTAAACGACTATTCATTTGGTTGTATTGGAAAAAGTAATAAATATAAGATATAGAGTTACAAAAACAATTAAGAAATACATTTGATACTCTTCGGTGATATTGCATTACTCTTTTTTTGATAATTATAATTTAGGATTGAAAAGTGGCGCAATTTAATAAAAGATAATGTTTCGATACAATTTATAAAACAAAATATGTTTACAAAACAATTTATAGAAACTCGACATAATTCAAATGCCCCCCAAAGCCGCCAACGCATTGGCATCGTTCATAGGCGACGTTGATCACCATTTCCATTAGTTCACCTAAGTTTTTGATAAATTTAGATATAATTATGGACAATAGTTATTAAACAAATACGCAATGTCTTTAATTATAGTAAGGCAATGACTTAGCAAAGCAAGTACGGTGATTAAATTAATACAAGATGAAGTATCAGCCCTTGCGGCTATAATATGCGAAGACGCAATGATAACGAGAAAATTAAATTAATTGCGTGATCATGACGTATGGGATTATGGATATGATACAGTATGTCTTCTACGCTTAATATCAATGTAGTTAATGTAGCGTTAAGATTTTGATGTAATGATCGGCTTCAAAACATATTTTTGTTGTATAAAACTTTAACGAATTGAAATATTACGTTTATTCATTACTTGAAAGGCAT
The DNA here is from genome assembly GCA_018250455.1 of Polygonus leo. Classification (NCBI taxonomy): domain Eukaryota; kingdom Metazoa; phylum Arthropoda; class Insecta; order Lepidoptera; family Hesperiidae; genus Polygonus; species Polygonus leo. The sequence continues at coordinate 17,296 of DWNR01000339.1, read as the reverse complement.
AATTCGGATAATGAGATTTAAAACTTCACGGTATACGGTAGACATAAAATAACCTACATTCGCCCTATATATACATACAATTATATTTTTGACAAACGGAGTAATTCTATTGTACCTATGGACTAACAGTATTGTTTTGTTTAAGCTACGTACTAATAATGGAGAAAATTTTTCGAAATATCTTTATTAGGATAATAATGAACATGAACAAATTATAGAAATTAGGAGATGTATTTACCGCTCAATGTGTCAAAGTTCAAAAGGTCGCTTAAGAGCATGAAAATTTCAACAATTTCAACACAACTAAAAAAATCTAATTTTGGCACACTAATACAACAGCAGTGATTTTGGAACTCTTGGGATAAATCAGCGAACAAAAATCAGTTTTGTTAAAAATAAAAATGTTCTATAACACCACGAAAGTACAAACCGGCGTGCAAGCTAGGAAAAATTCCTGATAACTTATTAATACTAAGCACGACCCGACACTTTTATGCAAGTGTCGTTCTACGCATAATACATTGCGTTTACAAATCGTCTAATTAAACGATACGAGGATCTTGCACCGACATTAATGTGCAAAGTGAGTCTTCTAATAGTTTCATTACAGTGGCGCCCCGGCGCGTGATTTGAAACACGTTACGTCTGTGATAATCACCTCGACGTTCCAATATTATAGTATCTGTACAGTATCAACTATGTTTATATTTTATACATTTCACTAGCTTATATGAGGTTAGCTAGGATTTTTCCTAATAACTTATTATTTTTAAACAAAAACAGACACTTTTATGCAAGTGTCGTTCGACGCGACTTTTATACAATGCGTTTACAAATTGTCTAATTAAACGATACGTAATATGTAATAGGTAGACACTTCAAAGGTTCATAACATGTTACTAAAACTTTTCTAACAAGAAATATGCCTATTATATTTGTCACTGGTTATAATATTATGTAGTTTTATTTTTTATATAATCACCTCGACGTAACAACGTGTCTGTAGAGTATTGATTGTGTTTTGGTTTAGAACATAGGTAGTGTTCGTAAAGGAGCGGCAGTCCATCTAATAGCATAAGGTCAGCGCCGTCCATGGAAACATATTACAAACCTATGTGATAGAATCGTACCTAACAAGAATCACAGATATCCTTGAGGACTGTTCGCCGCGTCTGTAACTGTAGCCGAAAACAACATTTCTGTAAAAGCGAAACACAAGAGTTGCTGCACAGAGGATCAAACCCTCCATGAAGCTAGGGTGGTACCACCCTGGTCGAACTTCGTGAGTTCTCCCACCTGGCGTTTATTATTATAGTGACTGTAGACTGTTCTTAAATAAATTTGTTTTGGCAATTGTTGGCAAAGGGATTCCGTTGTTCATATCTCCATCTGTCCGTCACTTTATCTGTAAATGTAATAGACATTTGAAGTTTTCACAAAATGTATATTCAAATGGTCACAGTATAGGGTAAGTGTGATGCTTCGTCAATGAGTTATAATAATACTTTAATGTCTCATTATTATGTACTGGTTTCTTCTTCGAATAAGCAGGATTCAGGCCACAGACCACTTTCGAGATCAAGTGCAGGATAGTGAACTTTGAGAAGATACTTTGTTATCTATACAAAATATCTGAGATTTGCAGGCTTCTTTACCATAAAGCAAGAATTAACTTATTTCTCATACAAATATAAATTAAAAGAAGAGCCCGAATGTCGAACCCCAGATCTACGGAGAGACCAGAATCTTAAACAGTAAGCTATTAGAGATTTTGTACATTCAGCGTAATTAAAAGATTTTGATATGACTAACTTTGACTGATCCAAAAAAATAAAAAATATCTATTCTAGTAACAGTCTTGCGTTCATTGGCTCTCTGTATGAAAAGTTGAGAACTTTTAATTGCCTTTGTCTGACTTACATCAACATACGTACTCGTTATCCTGGAATGGAATTTCTAGTGAGTTGTATCAAGGACATTATATATCTATGTTTTTTCTACGAAAAAGTAAACTCTCATCAAAAAGTAAAGTCTCATTTAATGATTACGACTTAATTGGACGTTATTCCAATTAGTAAAGCTTTCAATATATTTTTTTCTTACCTTTGAATATTAAGAAGCGATTGTTAAAAATAGTTACATAAACTGATTGTCAAAATTAGTTACAATTACTTCTCCAGATTTATTAATGTAATATACACACTCTCTTTAAAAAATCTACGCGTTAATATTTGTAGGGCTAACCTTCGTAGATTAAACTTGAAGAGAATTCATCAAGAGGAAGCGGTTAGCTCACTGTCGGGTTTATGCTGCCGCAGCTTCGTCTCACCTGCTTCGCGGTATCGCGGCGTGCTGCCGATGCGGTCACGAGTATGGATGTAGAAAATTGAGGATATGGCACTTTTAAATATAGCAAATAAAAACAAATCCAAAAAATTAAGACTAAAATAAAAAGAACCGTTTTGTGTATATACAGTTGAATAAACGAACTTTGTGTATGGCATTGAGTGACAGATAATAATCTCTAGTCAGTTTGATAACATACATTAAGTATAAACATGTTTGTGTGTATCAAACGTATGGTAGTGTGTAATGTTTTTCTTTGATTATGTATATTGTATATTAAACACATGTTTCAAATGTGTGCTATGTCACATAATTATGTGTATTGCTGGCCCTGAAGACTTAGATGTTTGCTCTCGTGTGTAAGTATTTTCAAGCTAAGCATATCAACGCTAGCGAATAATTGAAACCCATAAAAAATATATACTCGTAAATATATAGGATATAAATATAATGTAAAATGTATAGTATGAAAAATAAATGTAAAATGCATTCGTTACTATGTTAGTTAAAATAACTTAAAGTATCACATATGTTTCCGTGTATAGTATTAGTATTTTAAATATTTTCCGAGCCAGGCGAACCATTAATTATGACTTCAGGGTAACGACTTCACTCGTATTCTAACGCCTCCTTAATGATCGTTTAGTCAAGTTAAAATGAGCAAAACTATACGCCCGCGTAAATAAAGCTGCGTTCAATGGCACACGAGTTAGTAGCGGGTAGCGGTGTACAAAACTATAGTAATCATCATCCATGTGCAGGCAAGATTAACACACGAAGATGCTTACTGCCAACAGATGACTTTCGAGCCCTTTATCAGACCGACGAACAGTTGGACAAGCAGTCTCAGGACTGGTTCAGGCACACTTTGGGTACTTAACTCTAAAATGACAGTGATTTAATATGCCAACAAAATATGTATTTAACATACCTTTCAAGAAAAACTTCCGGCCTCCATTCAAGAATAAGTTCAATGCTGCCCTTCTGAAGGCAAGCGGCCACTGTCACCAACAATTTCACATAGCATTAAAAATCTTTAATCCTGAGTTGAAATACAGATTCGTTGCTAACTTTACTCCCAGGTACTCCCAGGTGGTACAACTCGTAGTTCGATCGGGGAGGTACCACCGCCACCTTCATAATCCTCCGTGAAGCAATTTTTTATGTTTCGGTTTGGAGAGGCGTGGTTGCCGGCTATACTTAAACGCGAGGCGAACATCTTAGTCTTCAGGGGTAGCAACGCATCTGTGGTCAGGCACGATTTATTCGTACTCGGGGAAGATCACTACCATCAGGTGGACTGCAAGCTCGTTTGCTATGTTAAGACCATAAAAAAAATACATGAATATGCTACGCTACTTTGAAAGTGTTGGTTTTAATAGATCTTTAAATATTCTCGCACGCTTGACCGATGTCTAGTCATCCATGCAATATGCAGGAAATATTAAAATGTCAATCAAATAGTGAGTTTCTTCGAGAATTATTGTTGCACTAAGTTATTCGCAGGGTCGATTGGTTGGAACTTTCACATGAATCAACTCTATGATAAACAGCTTTCATGGACGATAGAACAAAGAAATTATAGAAGCTAGCTCGAAATAGTTTGTATTGCTAGTCTATAGTGTAAATAATTAATGAAATATTTATAGATTGTTTCTTAATAATCATTCATGAAAAAAATCTTTCTTCTTTCTTCTCACTTTACGTTTATATTTTAATTGCTGGGATATAGTTGAGTTCGAAGATCGAAGTACAGCGATATGGATTTTACTGACACTAAGATGACACTATTAGTATTTCTGGACTCTCATTTGGACATATACCTTCAATACGAACTTGTTGGTGAGTATATAAATGTTTTATTTATTTATTTATTTAACATTTTAGCGTTAACGAGATAACAATGAGTGGACTTAATACCTAGTCAGAATTTTTACTCTTGAAAATTAATTAGCACATCCATTTGGACTCGAGGATCGTTGTAACAACACCGCAACTGAAGAATGTCAGCATTCAAGCAAGTTGAAGGCGAGTAATTAGTGCTGAAGATCTTAATTAGCATTAAGCACCGAATAATGCGTGCTTTACGGTACAGTGGGATTCATTGAATTTATGATTTCGAATTGGATTTGCAGGATTAAATGCTAAATTACCGCTTAGATTTGAGTGAGTATTTCCAGAATTAAGAGCAATGTTCCTATAAATCTTAACTAACTAAATTAGATATTCTAGATATGAATAGGTAAAATTTTCTTCTATTCTTAATTGGCGTAGTGTGGTTTGGTATATCTCAAGTTTCCTCATTTTTAGTATGTTTTCGCTATCGATCTATGGGCATTAACAACACAAATTATACGCTCTCTATACTCATAACGTTAGCCTCCGTCATACGAATATGAATATATGAAACACTCAGTCCCGGAACAGATATCAAAATTCATCATTCAGATATCTGAACGACCGGCAATAGAACGCATTTTCAGGCACTTACGCAATAAACAGTTTTTTTATTATTTCTTTGTTTTTTTTCTTTTTATCGTATAAAGGTAGCAATCGAGCATGTAGTCCACCTGATAAGTGGTCACTGCCGCCCATGGACATCAGTAATCATCCCCGGGTATAATTAAATAATTTTAAATTTGATCACAAGGATTATGAGGGTTGCGGTCGTACCTCCCCGAACTATACGAGTTTTACCACGTGGCGAATATTTTTTATTATTCCTATGTATCTTCAAACTTAAATTAGTGAAAAATTTGCAAAGTGTGATAACGGAATCCCTTACCTTAATTATGGAATATATAATAGCGTAATTTTGGTTATAAACCACTTTGAAAGTGATACTTAATACTCGTAGATACAGGAATACTAATTTCCTACAAACTTGGTTAATCACCATCTTAGAAAAGGTAAACTAACACGTGAGAACTATATTTTCTTCTCAACGTTGCATAGGGCTATTTCTCGGAGGAATACTGAAAGGGATATTATTTCTAGGTAGCTCGGGTTGAGACGAACGAGGTGGGAAAGTTGAGTCCCGCATATGTTCTACACTTAAGGGGCTTAATTAATGAATACATGGATCTTATAAGAAAAATTACTTACAGTTTTTCCAGAACTTCTCAGGATTCAACTTAACCTATAATTTATTTCATTCGTAATTATGGGAAATGTGAAATTAAAAAAATAAAAATAAATGGAAAACGTTCCAGTTTTTTTCAAGTAACGCATTTTCGCAATAAAGAGCATTTTATTTCTAGGGTTCTTCGTTTACTATCTCAGTGAAATCATTGCAAATTATTATAACAGAATCTGAAATCTTATTTATGAGTATTACTTAAATAAATCTTATTTAACATCATCATGAAAGTGGTAAACTAATAGATACATTAAATATAATGTTTTACTGAACAATCTTGGTTAGATACCATCTTAATAGTGGTAATGTGGTAAACTAATACGAAAAAAAATGTAAAAGTAATAAAAGCGGTACAATTTCTATGTACTCGGTTTGAGACAAAATAGGTGGGAAAGTTGACTCCCGCATACGTTCTACGCTTAAGCTTAATTGATTAATATTGTAACTTGCAATATAATAATGTTATTAACTATTTATAACGCAAATCACAATATGCGAATTACTACGTAAGTTAGTTACAGTGTTTTTTGGAATTTCTAATGAGAGATTAAGCTGGATTAGCGAGGTTGACCTTAAAAAAAAATAGCAATGACTACTCGGTCAAAACAATGCTCGTTGGTGATTAGATTTGTCTTATAACATTTGTCTGTCTGTCTAATCAAATCTAACGTTTACATCTCGTTTCTTCTCAAGTTGGTCCAACTGTATCCAAATTGCGAATTTACGCATTTGACCGCATTTAATTCTTAGGTATCATCGTTGTCAAGCTCATTGAAAGCAATGCTGAGTATGGGAACAAATCTTATACCTTAATAATTTGTATTTCTTAGAATAGTCTTAGCTAAACATCACATAACTAAATAATACTTAATTATTGACAGATTTAACTCATTCACAATAGGCCAGTCAAAATGATTCCAAATATTGCGAGCTATTCTCAAACCGGCTTACCGTTTTCGCTATTGATAGGATTTTATTACTATGTTAAATTGAAAATGAAGATTTTCAATTCCAGAGAAAACGATGCAAATTGTGGGAAATAAATATCATACCTTAATTATGAGTATTTCTTAGCTAAATACCATGTTAGAAAATGTTTTCTTCTCAAAGTTGCAAAGGGTTCTTTCTCGTAAGAGTACTGAAGGCGATACAATTTCTATGTAGCTCGGGTTGAGACGAACCAGGTGGGAAAGTTGACTCCCGCATACGTTCTACGTTTACGCTTAATTAATTAATATTGTAACAAGCCGCGGTCGTGTAAACCGGGGGCTTGCGCCGTAATAATTTTATCCAATATTTACAACGTAAAACACAATATGCGAATAATGATCTCAGGTAAACATGTTTTTTGGAATTTCAAATGATTGATTCAGTTGGGTGATACAGATTTAATATTTGAAGATATAGCAACGAGTATACAATTGACGTGAGGAGGTCATTAGTTTTGGTCCACGTACAATATAATTTTTGTAAAGTCAAATGTAATTCATTCGCAAAAATCAAATTCAATCACATCAAAAAATCGCAACTCTTTTTTTCTGAAACCAGTCCAACTGACTTTTACTTGTGTGCTTTCGCAATTAACAGAAATTCATTTTTAGGTTAATCGTTGGTGTGGTAGTATTGGTAACTATGTAATTATGAGTATTTTTTGTACAATCTTAACTCAACACCATTTTTGAAATGGTTAACTTATATTGGAAAACTACATTTTGTTATTATAAAGTTATTTCTAGCAAGAGTACTGAAAGCGATACAATATCTAGGTTGCTCAACAACCCGAGCTGTTGAGACGAACGAGGTGGGAAAGTTGATTCCCGCACACGTTCTACGTTTACGCTTAATTAATTAATATTGTAACAAGCCGCGTTCGTGTAAACCTGGGGCTTGCGCCGTAATAATGTTATCAAATATTTATAACGCAAAACATAATATTCGAATAATTACGGTACTTAAATAAGTTTATTGGCATTTCTTACTGAGTTATTGGGGTATAGCTATGTTGGAATAGTGGTAAAGAACCCCAGAAAAGACGCACCCAAGTACGGCCCTTAGTTTCATTTGACACTAAGGGCCGTATCAATAAAGTGAACTCAAGATTGAAATCGATCTTAAGTTCGGCTTTTAGTACATTATCTAGTACCTTAACAGCACTCAAGATTGATGTCAATCTTAAGTTAGCTTTATCAATACGGCCCTAAGTTATAGTAGAGTTATAGTACAAAATTACTATGTATGTTTAGACCGATAAAAACACACGTATGACGTGCCGTATTTACCAGTACTAATTCATTAATGTAACATCAAATTAGAATTATTTATCCTATTACATTTAATATAGATGTAGAGACAACATTCTCTGATGGTACTGTGTATTGGATCGAAATATGTGGGAGATAAATATAGACGAATTTTCATAAGGCAAAATAATCCGCATCCGATAGTAGTAAATTATAACGTTATTATTATACGCGTACGCAGGTGGTTGAACTGTGTAGATTGAATATATTATAAACGTCCTTGAAGTACATCATGTATGTATGTATGTCTACATAATTTGCTAATACTAGTGTTGCGGTTGGAGAGGTATGTTTGCTGCCTCACTTTAACACGAGACCAACATCAGCCTTCAAGGGTAGCGCATCAGTTGGCCTTATGGATCTTTAATCGGTTTCGGGGTTATTTGTGGATCACGAGTGGCATTGACTACTTACCATCATGTGGGCTTTCGTTTGCTCCTTGAAAATATACAGCGATATATTTGTACAAACATGAATGTTAATATATAGCTGATTGTATATTGCAAATAAGTAAAAAAATATTATGAGAATAGCTACCTCACACAATTAAATTAACTGAAAAATTAACACAATTAAATTAACTAGGTTATCCGACCTAGCTATTTTAGATTATATCCACGTGCGACAAAGGGTAGCTTCCCTTTTGTTATCAAATTTTATTTTGTTCTTGTTTTATTACACTCTGTTTATTTATAATAGCATTATCCTTAAAACGATTTTAGAGGTGAACTATGTTGATACAACTTAATCAAGTATGTTTGTCACGTATTTACCTCAAAGGCAGAGTGTGTTTCAGTGTGGGCGGCCAAGTGGAGAGAACTGGAAATCTTATCATTTTATACTGCTTGCCTGTCTGTTTGTATGTCACACAGTCACACAGTCATTTCAATAGAAAATTTTGAAAGGAACTGCAGAGGCCCTCCTTCAAAGCAGGCGATGTATTGACAGCTATGTTGTTGCAATAGACCGGAGGCGACTGGCTACTTTCTTTCAGATAGCCTGCCTGCTTTTACGCTAAGTTGACCTAAAAGACACAAAAAAAGCAATTGGAATATTTGCAAAACAATTTTTTAAATAATAAAACAACAAAATAAATTGTAGACCGATCTGTAGATGTGCGGGTACTTCATTTAGCGGATATTAAAAAAATACATAATTATTTTTGTAAATACTTATTGAGTTATACTCGACTGAGGAGTATAAATTTTTTATAATGGTAACAAACAAGAATGCAGTCCACCTAAAAGTAAGTGGTCACTGCTGCCCATGGACATCAGTAAGCGTCCCCAAGTACGATTGAATCATACCTAAGTTTGATCTCAGATGCGTTGCTACAAGATTCGCTTGAGGGTGGCGGTAGCGGAGAATTTGTGTACTTATAAACATTAAAGAAAATATTTTGTCAATAGTTACTATGTCTGTATTTTTTAAGATTTTAATTGTTGTTTCGCATTAAAAAGGCACAATTAAACTGCATTAAAAGTAACCATTTCGCCCTTAAAGGATCTTTTATAACGAATTGTGAACTCATGTACGAGACAATGTGGGGACAAGGGGTCTCAGAATCACGGGATCTGCGCCAATCCCGCTAATTGCGTCCAAAGTTGCGACGAGGGCTTTTTAATTAAAACTTGTTCGATATTATACAGTCGGATCGCTGGTCACTCGGACTCAACTCGTCGATTTCGTTAATTAGATTAGGAGCTTCGAACCAATTAAAAGTAATATTTTTTGCGTGACATGACAACATACGTTGCGTAGTTAATACTGCGATCTGAGGACATCGAGAGAATTCTGGGTTTGATTGCTGTTAAGTAAAGTATAAATATAATTTAATTTTACATTTCTCTTGTGCTCGTTCTCTGGTTACTCGAACTCGACTCTTCGATTTTGATAATTCGATTTGAATCAATTAAATGTAATATTTTTCGCATGACGGCACACACGACTCGCGCTTTGAATGCTATATCGATGTAAGTCACATAGGATTTCGGATTGGATTGTTGGTTAGGTAGATAATTTTTGTTCAGAGTTCCTGCCGTGGTTGTGAATGTATTAATCTTCTTTAGATGACCCATTTCCAGAGAGTACACGATAGAGCAGTCTATTACGGAGCTATGAATGCAAATAATGTTACTTATTAATTTTGGGCACTAATTTTTTAAATTATTTATGCATTGAAAATTTTGTTTATATTTTATTTTAATGTACTAAAAGATACATACATATCACTATTAAAGGGGCCTTTAAAAGAAATAGTAAACTCGTGTGTTCCAGACATTGCCGGGACAAAGGATCCCGGACTCACGGGATCTGCGCCAATCCCGCTAATTGCGTCCAAAGTTGCGACGAGGGCTTTTTAATTAAAACTTGTTCGATATTATACAGTGGATTTCGTTAATTAGATTAGGAGATTTGAATCAATTAAAAGTAATATTATTCGCGTGATGGCACACATAACAAACATTGCGCAGTGAGTTTTGTATTGATGTATTAATCCCCAGATGATTTCGGGTTCGATTCCTGGTCAGGCGGATATACATATAAAATACATATTTTGTAATTTTTGGGTGGTCGTGGTTTCAATAAACTTATCTAGATTGTCCATGGCATACGTCATTTGCATCCACGATACTAAAATTATATTGTGGAAATGTTAGTTTAGAAACGATTATTTACATAACTATAACCAAATAAAGATTTATAAATTTTTAACAAAATTATATTTTCCACAGATGCATTTTATCTATATCTATACATATAATAAAACTGTAAACGAGTTCAATTCTGTACATAGAATAAAAACTAGAAAAAATACTCCTAGGGGTCTTCATACAAGTAACACAAGCCAAAAAAATCATTTTAAATTTTTTGTCTGTCTGTCTGTTGTGCGGCTTTCACGTAAAAACTACTGGACGGATTTTGATGAAACTGGTTTTGTTATATAGCTATCAGTCCTCGGCAACATATAGGCTATAATTTATTTTGAAGATCGGGATACCAGATGTGGGACTATAGCGGCCTGAGTAATCTATAAGAGATATTAATACTTTATATAGCAGAACAACGTTTGCCGGGTCAGCTAGTCATAAATAATCAGTAACACTATCGCATTTCCAACAAAATAAGCTCAAATGTATGAAATATTTCTAAGGTGAATATATCGTCACTTAACTCTCGGATTGAACATTTGTTTTACCCAAGAGACGCAGTTTCACATAAAATCTCCGTTAAAACACAACGATTTTCGCCTTAGTGTTAATAAAGAGTGGCTCTTGTAGCCTGATGAACAACGTACTTCCACAGTACAGGTAGAAAAGTATGTAAATTGTTTTATCGTTGCTATTTTAACGGGTGGGAGACATTGATCGGGACAGTACTAGCGTCATAATTTTATTTAATGAAATTCTTGTGCTTCTGTTTGTGGAAGGATTGATTGGTGTATATTTTCAATGGGTTGGTGGATACTGGGTGGATGATGATATGACGGACTTGCATACAAAGGGCGCCAGTGCAATATTACTTAAAACTGCTCATGGTTAGTTGTTTTAATTTTTTTAACAGCTGATAAATTACCCAATTTGGAATCACTTACTCACTAGACAGCATTGTGTTGTAAGTATAGTTTAAACATTATATGTAATATAGTAAATAACTCTTGTATTTTATTATTATTGGTATTTCTTGTTATAACGACTAAAGTAACATACTGTGTAAAAAATTCAAATGGTGTGGTGACCAATAGGTTCCAAAAATTAGAATTTTAGATGGACGCACGGACAGTACAGCTTATAATTATAGCTTTTCATTTGCGCCTTTTTCTATGGAACTCAAAAAAACCTTTAGTACCACCAGTGCTGAAGAAAATGTTTCAGGGATGGTACGAACGGACGCGGGCATGAGAACATCCTACTGTTTTTGTTTAACTATGGATTTGTTCTGCTGGCTTGCCCATTTATTCTGTGCAAACGGCAAACGACCAATAAGTCTTGCTTCCCGGGATATTAACACTATCATAGGTTATTCTCTAGTTTTATGAAGACACATTAGGCTCTAGGACATTTCCATATACGGGAGACGTATCGCTTGGGACTGTGGTTTAAATTAAATACAGTGACTTAATGCCCATTCGCTTTACGGTAACTGAATGGTACCTTCAGAAGTTATGAAATATAATTCATTCTACAAAATGATATTACAGATAAAAAGTCATTTTTATGGTGATTAGCGATATTGACGATACTTGATGTCACCGTCACCGTATCGGTTTGACGTGCAGTTATTATAGTAGACGCGTGTAATATGAAGACACAAATATGTCCCAATTAGGACGACTTCTCGTTTATTAGCGCCACGCTCAGTCTTTCTCAGTGAAATACGTAGAATTTACTTTACGATGCAATCTTGTGCTTTCTTTTGTCTAGATACTTTCAAATTGTCCTATCAAACTCTGATATAATATTTTTGTAACGACTGTTAAGCAACAACGGCGCGAATGCGTTTCAAATGTTATTTAGTAGAAAATACATAGATATAATTGGCAGTAACCCGTTTTATGATCAACTGTAACTTTTTAATTCGATTTAGTTCAATCAAAATTTTTTATTCATTATCTATATAGATACACTTAATCAAAGTCAAACGGGTTACATCAGTAATTACAATAATTAATAAATTCATTCATTCATCGGCTTTCAGCTCCTCTCTTAGGCATAAACTGTATGTAAAGCCGTTTATAGAACCAAAACCTGGAAAGGCAGGCAGATACACGGTCCTGTCGCTTAAGCGTATGTGGGTACGTACTCGTATAACGGTTACAAAGGAGCGTACAGTCTACCTCATAGCAAGTGATTCGATCAGACAACTGAAATTGTGTTTGAAGTGCCTGAATGTATAAGAGACTTCCGAACGACTTCGAATCTCTCCGACCGAAACACATCTATTTAGCCAGGTGGTAGAACTCATATAGTTCGACCGGGGAAGTGAAGCAATTAATTGTGTTTTGGTTTGGAGAGGCATGGTTGCCGGCTATACTTAAACGCGAGGCGAACATCTTAGTCCTCAGGGGTAGCAACGCATCTGTGGTCAACCTCAAGTACGATACAATGGAACTCGGGGATAGTCATTAATGTTCAGGGGCGGCAGTGACCACTTACCATCAGATGAACTACATGATTGTTTGCTACCTTAAGGCGATAAAAAATAGTATAGAATTACTATGTATTAGTGTCTATGCTGTAATATCTGTACAAATACAGAATTGATACCTTTAACGTCTTTATTAAAGATCAATTGGGAACCTTACATATTATGTATCCGATTGAGATCATTCTACCGGGTACCGTTTACATAGCCAAATAAATGTCCGTAATAAATTGAAAAACTAAATACACAAATCTCCATCTTGTCGAAGTATATCTGGATCGTACAGATTGGATAAAACTTCCAGCACTTAATTTAGTACAAGCATGTTATCTACTCTAATTTATAGGTAGTTCTAGGCCTGAAGCGTAACTTGGCGACCGTCCACTCGCGTTGCCAAGTTAATTTGGCTGTATTCTTATTTTTCCTATGTTACACGCCATATGATCTCGTAATAGTAGGCTCGTAATAGGAAATACGAAACGAGTCCACATGTTTGGACATTCGTCATTGTTTCACGTCATAAAATTGGCTCTTTATTCTTTGGACCTGGATTGGTGATTTGTTAAACTAGAAAAAATATAATCGTCTGAATAACAAATTTAGTATAATAAAACAAGTAAATAAATATTTATTAAATATCTATATGTAAAGCAAATTTGTACCCCTTTTTAGGGACATTATGCGGGCGGAGAAGTACCTATTAAAGGCAGGATTAAAGTTTATATGGAGAAGAGCAGATTTTTTTTATTTACATTGCATAAGATATACATGTTTACAGTAAATTAAAAAAATATATATATTAATATAAATCAACCATATGTTTACTACATGTTTATGGGTAAATTCTGTTGTCTGTCACTGAATGTAAACAATAATTATTGCCATACAGAGTTATATATATATCCAAAAAGATTTTTCTTTATTTAACTCTTATTTTTGGGTTATTTTTGATTATGCTCGAATATAATATTTCGAGCATCTAATAATATAAAGTAAACGTTGTTATTGCTATCTAATAACAAAATTACTAAAATCTCGATCAAATATGTGAGTTTGGGATAGGAGGGTAAAAATGTAGGGTTTTAAGTATTTTTAATACCAAATATAAAAAATTGCTAGGTCCACCCTTATCACTCAAGGATATACATATAAAACCCTAGTCTCTGTAAAAAGAATATTTGATTAAGTCACAATTTGATTAAGTCCACCGAAATTATCCTATCCCTCAATTGGAGTACATTAGATATATTTTTTTATTGTATAAAGGTAACAAACGAGCATGCAGTCCACCTTATGGTAAGTGGCCACCTCTCCAAACCGAAATACAAGAATTGCTTCACGGAGGATTATGAGAGTGCCGGTGGTAGTTACCTCCCCGGACGCAGTACATGAGTTCTACCACCTGTCATATATGTGTAAGGTTTTGTATAAATCGGTTAAGATTTTTTGGAGATTAGCGAACGAGCGTGACAAAAGTTTTTTTTATAAATTAAGATTTATTTTAAGTAAGTTAATTATAAATCATGAATTATCATCATTATCACCGACATAATTATATGAATAACTTGAGTCATCACTTTAATGATATTTATGATTAAGGAAATCTTTCAATCGGAATCGGGATTGAACTGTAGCTGTTAAAATGTAATAAATATTCAATTGCTCTGTGAACGGCGATATTTTAAAAGAGTGTTTAGAAGTTTTACTGCGTACTAATTGCCTACTAAATTAAATTCGAGAAGGTTTAATGGCCAGCAGTGCCCAGTATTATTTAGTGAGAGACCAATAATTACTTAAGGCTTTCGTACACCAAATGTAAATTCTGTGTTATTTGATAATCATATTTATTATGACTGTGACTCATTCGATGGCTTTGTTCCTTTCTCTTGGAGCTTATTTATATTGATGACAAAAAACAGCTCAATAACATTTAAAATATGATAATTATTCGTTATTTTTCCATACTCCATAAATTTAATATTATGCCTCATAAATACTTTCAGTAGCTCGGCCATGATTATTATCACAATGTTTTGAAAATCGTTTTTTTAAACGTCTCTATTTAAATAATTAATTAGTTTAATTTAGTGGTACTATAATCAAATAATATGTAAATAATATGGGTTTTAAAAATTGATGTAAAAAGTTAACAGTTTGGTATTAAAAGGACTATCAATGCCTGTTTTATTAAGACTAGAATGCTTTACACATATCGTTCTTACATGATAAAGTATGTTCATTGTTGTCAAAATTAGTATTTTCCATAGCACTACCAAAATTTGGCACCTATCTTAGGCTACTTTATTGAGCCATGAATAACAGCTTGACCTAACTGGTGCATACGCGTTATGTGTCAAGCGTTTATTTATCGCTAGTTAGGCATAGTCGCGATTCGTTGCAGCTGTGTGCGAGCCTCCTAATGACCAATAAGTCGCACTTGATATCAACACCGACATTGTTTACTGGCACCGCCTGTTCATTATTACCACGTTCAGTTTTATGACTTTCGAATTTCGGATTTATATAATTGACCAGTTAAATACCGGAACGGCTCCCATGCTTAATTATTGTAGCTTATCGAATTTATTGAGGCGCGAGTCCGCGAAGTAATGAAATTTTTATGCCTGCAAAAAGTTAATTCATGGGATCGGCTTTGCATCGGTCGCTTCGGTTTATTGTAGTTAATTTTTGGGCAATAAGGAATTTATATTTAATATCAGCTTTACGGTATAAAATTAAATATGAAGAAACATTCCGAAAGTTGATAATTATTTAATGAGATAGGTATTAAAAAGAATTATACCCTGAACTTTGTAAAAGGTGGATTTAATTATTGGATGGAAAATAAATATTTTATGGCAGAAATGATTTAATCAAATCTTCTTATTTTTTCTATATTTTAAAACTGCGTGATATCAAAAAGCTTTTTCCCGCCTGAAAGCAAAAAAAAATTGTGTTTATTTTGCATAAAGCATGTTAAATTTTTGTCAATGTTTTTTAAAATTAACAATTTATATTTACTATAACAATAATATATATTCATTATAACTTATTCAACCATAATTATTTAAAGAAAAGAAAGTAAGTGAGTAAAGTAAGTAAGGAATGAGTGAGTTTAAGGAGATTTAAAGTTACCCATAAAGAACAAAAGCAAAACAGATTGAATACAACAAACTGACGAATAGGAGTGAAAAAATATTGTATCTGCCTAAAGCTCTCCAGGATAAACCCGGATAGCCCGGAACGAAGCCTCACGGATCTCGAGCCTCAGTCCTTTGATATGTTATTGAGTTCAATTTACGTTTTTATATCCAAAGGCTCGCATGCACGCCATTTTCGTATTCGTGTAACACACGAGCAGAATCTTCCTGCTTTTCGAATAGAAATGGACGTGAGAAATATGATCTTGTTTTCGGTACAGTATAGATATTTTAGGGATCCGTAAGTAAATAGTGTCAATGGAATACTATTACTTGTATTTGCTGTTCGTCGGTCCGTTCGTTGTCCGTTGAACTTGAAATTTTTACTTTCGAAATATTAAATAGTTAGTTACTAAAATATTTTACTACGATAAAATATACTAAAGTAGAAAGCGACCTCATTATTACCCTAATATTTCAACTAACCCCCACCTAACCGACATTTTGATATAAAATATCTATATTAATAAATAAATATATTTTTTAAATAAAGGCAAATGCAGATATATGAAAAAATAAGCTAAACATAACGGATACTTATGTAAAGTTAGTATATCTTAATGATTTGATTGACAATTTTTAATTAACATAACTACAAATAGTACGGTTACAACTCTTTTAATGTCCAACAACTAGGCCACCCCAAGAGATACAAACAATGAAGTATGAAATAATACAATCCTTTGAACATTCACAACGATCCCTATATTTGCCTCGGAACAATAGCATCTGTATCGGACCTTACAAATCTTCATAGATATATCTCTCGATATCATAGATTTAGAACAAAGGTGTGAAAGGTCTCTGAAGGATTCTGCCAATGATTATTGAAAAGTTCCAGTAAACCCGATAACCGAGTTTGAACGAACAAAGGAGGTCTTGTCCGGCATTATTTCTGCTGATAGAAATTCGCGATTGGGATGAAAAATGAGAAATCTTAAAGGATTGCTTTTGCTTTGTTCTACGCACGTCGGTATCGATAAATATCTTACGCCTAATAGAACTGGGTCAAGACAATTTTATCTGTTTAGTGCGTATTTTGGTGACCGTATTTTGCAATATGGCCTTACTCGTAAATATTAAAATCTACTTTTTTTTTATCGTGTAAAGGTAGCAAACGAGCATGCAGTCCACCTGATGGTAAGTGGCCACTGCCGCCCATGGAC
>DWNR01000338.1:0-21023 GCA_018250455.1 Polygonus leo | reverse complement strand
GAATTAAATCTGTCGGTTAAAAGTTGGTCAAAATCGAGTCCAAAGGAGTCAGTTACAAACAAACAAACAAACATACATACAAGTGAAGCTAATATAAGCGTGTTAAGAAGCTAATATAAGCGTGTTAAAAATATCGGTTTACGAGTACATTACAGAGTATTGATTGAAGCATATTTGCTAAGTGGTATAACTCGTGTAGTTCGACCAGAGATGTACAACTGCCACTCCCATTATCATACGTGAAGTGTGTTTGGGTCTGGAGACTCGTGATTGTCGGTTATACTTAGGAATGAGGCGAACATCTTAGTCCTCCAGGGTACTAACGCGTCTGTAGTTAACCGTAGGTACGATTAAATCGCACTCGGGGGTGATTATTGATTACTAATGTCCATGGGCGACAGTGACCACTTTCCATCAGGTGGACTACATACTCGTTTGCTATCTTTACTCGATAAAAAATTAAGAATTGATATTAATGAATATTTTCTATTAGAAAACATCGCCTCGGTGATTGTCCCAAAATTAAAAGTAACTCTTCTCGTAAAATTGTGGAATATATTTTTACATTTTTTCTTGTTTCATCTACAAAAGGCCTAAAATATCTTCGACACAATACAGCATGAGCGTGCCCTAAGCTAGGGTATTTAAATACAACTAGAGAGATGTAAAAACTCGCATATTCATGAACCTCCGTAAAACTCTGTAACGGTTGGCCGTAGAACAGTTGAAACGTAATTTTTACCTGACCTACTTACGTTCTATATACGACCTACGAGGATATCTTTATTGTATTAAAATAAAATATCGGTCTCATATTATTTCTTCGGTTAGCACGAAGTAAAGCTTCTGTACCCTTTTTTGTATATGGGAGCGAATAAATTACTTTTTTTACTCTGTACACCAGCACAAGTGTCTTTAAAATTCATAGATAAGGATGAATTTTCAAATGCTGAGGAAAAAAAAGAGTTTAGAAATATCGACAAAATTCTTGTAATCTGTTTATCTACCACATTAAGTCCCATCCAAAAAAGGAAATAAACAAAAAAACTGTATGTTAGTGCCGCATTGACAATTGCTAAAATCCTTGAACTGGTTTTGAATCGTATTAAATTTCGTCTGAATCGATTAACACTTCAACGATTGAAGCAATAAGTTATTCCATATGTAAGGCTAGCTGTTTTTTTTCAAAATAACGATATATGTACATATAACTATTCCCAGAGCTTCGTCGTAGAAGCACCTACATATTTCTGATGTGTTTATATATATGATATGTATTACTTTTTAGAATAAGTGGAGTAAATATGACTACTTTTTCCCATGTTATTTTGAATAGATTAACATGTTTTTATGTCTGGAAAAAATGCGCATTTTTATATAAATATAATATAAATTGTTGTAAAATAAAACATTTGTTTCTTTAAAATCAAACAATCAATCTATTTTTACTTACATGACATACGTACGTGATTTTTATAATACGTACATGTCATTACACGGATTTTCTAGATACAATCAAATGATCAGATTTTCCTATTACTTGAATCCACAACAAGCCAGATTTTCAGATTTCAGTCTGTGTAATTAATGGGAATGGATTCGGAATTCAAGATTAGATCCGATCAAATCAAATGTCTGAAAACTCGATGGTTCTAGAAATGTTGGAATATTGGAAATGTCTGACACTATTCAATCGGACTCTTCAATCAATCATGAAACTAGAGGCACTTCTAGCCTACTTGGTGCTGTTAGTTCGTTTGACGGTATAAGGTCATGACATTGCAGAATTTTAGGAATTTAATTTTGTAGGTACAATCAATAGCTGTTTCTTTCAAGTATAAAGGTAACAAACGAGCATGCAGTCCACCTGATAGTAAGTGCTCAACGCCGCCCATAGACATCAGTAATCATCCGTATAATAAGTACGATTGAATCGTACCTGAGATTGACCACAGATGCGTTATTACCATTATTACCCTTGAGGACGCCTAATCACGCCTCTCCAAACCGAAACATAAGAATTGCTTCACGGAGGATTATGAATGTGGCGGTGGTACCTCCTCGAGCAAACTACATATCACGATTCATGACATTACAGAATTTTGGAAATTTCATTTTGCAGATACGATCAATAGTCCCTACAGATTGAAGCGTTTAGTTATGGCATTATAAGTCAGATGACAGAAATTTAATCTGTGGAGTTCTAATTTTTGTTAATTAACGAGATAGATACTGAATTAAAAATGTTATTTGAATATATTGGGTAGTTTCGGTGATTTACGTGGAAAAATGTGAAACGGAATTTTATAGATTCAGATTTTCGTCTTTTTTCACCCTCAGCTAGACCACGACTAACGCGTGTAGATTATTGAACATTTGATTATCCAATTAGTACATTTCAATTTTATATTATATCATTGATTTTCCACACAATGTTTTCCTCCCTTGCTATTATGTGCTCTGCCAGAGACTTTGTTTTCTTACTGAACGCAAGACTTAATATATTGGACGGTATTGTAAGGTAAAATACTTTTATGTTTGTAACATTCCGTCTATTCAATCGACTGGTAGCCATATATTCTTCGGTCTCCCTTTCCGATTCATAAACCTTATTCCGATATTACTATTTTCTTGCTTCATTGTATTTCGATTCGCGGCCATATCTCGTATGAATTTTATCAACTATCGTTTCGATATTTGCACCCTTTCTGTCTATATTTTAGTTCAGAGAGCTTTTCTTAAACCACACGTAATTATATTTATTAAACTTTAATAGACTTCTCAAAGGAAGGTCGTCGTAGATATAATTTTTTAATCACTCGACAACTATTCATTGATTTTTCATCATCAGTTCTTATTATTATCTTAATAAATGTAAAAATTGAAATACAACAGTTATTGAAATAATTTGTCTCCGTAAAATCGTTGCGGAAATATCTGAAATTATTTTACACAATAAAGTTATTAGAGTTGAACTATAGTAGCATGAAATCGCATAAATGTCAAGTGAAGTTTACGCGCCCTCATCGTAAACCCATTTCTCTTTGTGCGTCATAGCTTCCTTGATATAGACAATGTTAGACAGAACTAGGTATTTTAAGCTAAAACCTATTTTTGTCACCTTACACCATTGCAATGGTCTTAAATGTGTTTCCTTATATACGTTCAAGCAATTATTGAAATACATAGTATAGTTATATCAAAATTCCAGAGGGCAGAAAATGTGATAGATAGTTCTACCAGGGAATTATTACTGTTACTCTGGTGAAAAGGTATGACATTAATTTGTAAGACATGTATTTGACCTCTAATCTAGAATAGTTTTTCTAATTGGGAAAATTAGGGGTTGGACTTTTTGCTAAGTTGAATATCATTGCGTTATCACAACAGGTTATTTCTTTCGAATAGCAAATTTCTTTCACCTTGTGCTACATCAGCCAATTTATAACCGGAAATATATGTGTCGTGAAGCAGAATGTACACAAAGAGATATTTGAATAATCACTCCGTTGAAATCATAACATTTTCGATCGAATCTTAATCATTTCACCCCAAAAATAACGCTGAAAAGGAAAGGTAAACAATAGGCGGCAATATCACTTATAAGCGATTTCTTCCAGGTAACCCAAACATACATAATTAAAGAGCAAACAAAGAATGGAGTTATAGATTAGGCGAATAGTAGGTACAGATGAATATTCTGTAAAAAAACGTAGCATGTAACCACTTCGTGCAAAGCATGCATTCGTAACCCTCGTAAGACCGAGCCCTCTTAGACACGATTCAATTTTCCGCCACGCCACGCCTGCAACTTTACAGTTTAGTAGCGGGGGTCCAAATAACGTAAAGAAAGTTTGGGATGAGTCTCGAAACTTTCGTAACACGCCCGGCCCTGTTTGGCTGTGGATCCAATGCCATCTTCATATTTTCATAAACATGTGATTTTAAAAATAAAGGATAGAATTGGAAATCCAATCCAAGCAATTTGGTGCATTTTTGCATTTGCCACAAATGGAATGTCCATTTATCCAGTCCAGTTATCAACCCTGAGTACGATTAAATAGTGCCTGAAGTTGACCACAAATGCGTTGCTACCCTTGAGGATTAAGATTTTAACCACGTGTTTAAGTCGGCATGACTATGGCGATGGTACCGGTCGAACTACACGAGTTCTACCACCTGGCAATGATGAATGCAATGACATGCACGATGGAATGTATGCATGATAAATGTATTCCGAAAAGTCTCTATTATTTATAATCTAATTCTCCCAATAATACCCAGCGATATAGCGTGGTGAACCAAGCAAGCTCTTACTTAGGTAATATTTCAGCATCATCACTTTCAGTATCACCTCGATTACGTAATTATCGTGACTTAATTATATTAAATACAGCAATATGATGATAATATAATTGCATTGTTAAAATATTTTAAAATAATACCCTTTCTCTGATTATAAAGCTATTTGTTAAAATGTTTTAAAATAATACCCTTTCTCTGATTTAATTCAAACAGTTGTTACTCTTAAAACTATGCAAATATGATGTATATTGCATTTCTATTGGTTTTTTGTCTATATCTGTTGAATTCAATAGATATAGTCTACGTTCATGAGAAAACAATGTTAAAAGGGGATTTGGACATTATTTTCTCCAACACTACTACAAATCAGTAAGTACTAAATGCTGAAGAGATTGCATTTTAAAAATATGCAAAACAGACGGAGAGAATACTTTGACAAATAACTTTCTTCCATAATAAGAAGGAAATTACTGTAATTAACTCTATCTTGGGCTGTCCGAACAAGTTTACGTAAATGCAGAAACCCTAACGTTGAGCAATCTTGGTCTTTATGTACTTTGCACTAGACTTTGTTGATGTACCATACACACACACAGACACACAGAGTTGAAGTGGTGGAAACAATTTGATGGTGTGCGCTTTCTGAAAATTGAATTGATTCTGTCGATTACTCAGTATTGGAATGTAACATTCGTGCATGCGTTTGCAATTTTGCATATGGACAGAGTTACGTAATATTTATATTGCCAGTTACATGCAGTGATGTAATTCGGTTTGTTTATTCGGAAGGCATTTAAGCAAATAGTGACTTTGACTGACTGACGCAACAAAATTAGTCGGTATCAATACTATAGGTTAACTAGCTGATCAGAAAAACACGTTTGCCGATTTTTTGCCGTATAAATGATAAAATTACGATTTAAAATTGGGGGATGGGTGGCTGAGCTGAGCGTTTCGGAGAAGTGCAAACACCGTGACAAAAGATTTTTATATACTTTAAATTAAATACAGATTATACATACTTCTTTTACATTATAAATGTCATTACTAGTACCAGGTGGTACACACGATCACGGTCGGCCATCTGATCCCTCATGGTGTGGCAACGCATCTATGGTCTACCGCAGGAACGATTTAATTGTAATAAGGTTGATTACTAATGGCTATGGGTGATAGCTCGTCTTATACGATGAAAGGATTCCCCAAGGGAGAATTCTTTTTTTTTAATATATATTACTAGTTCTCCGCTGTCCGTCCGTCCATCTGCTGTCCTAAAGTAAACACGTGCTAATACAAGTTTATACCTTCAGCCGGCATAATAACAAATTACATTGCCTTATACTATTACTGCCGCTAAGAAACTAACGCGTTACACAAATCTTGTACAGTGGTACGGAATGCTTCTTTTGGCCCTGCTCGTACTTGGCTGATTTTATCAATCTTCGTCGAACTCCGGTTATTTTATACTTAAAACGATAGTTGTCTTGTAGTTTTTATTAAATAATCGTTTCGCGTGGGAATACGTTGTTATACTAGCAGTACGGTCGCCTACGCGTAACAGTGACGCAAGTACATGTTCCTGATAAATAATCCCTGATTAGTCCGAAGACTGAATTGTGCCAGGTGGTAGAATCTGTACAATGTTCCGATATTACCGAAGCAAGTGAATCTGCCGCGCAGCAATTTTTTATTAGAAATTTTCGTTGCGGCCGAAAAGGTGTGGTTGCTAGTCTCACTTATACCAGAGTCGATCAACTTAGTCCTCGGGGGTGGCAACATATCTGTGGTCGATTTCAAGTAGGATGTCCGTTCTATCTGAGATTCATTATGAGTGTCCATAGGCGTCATAAACCCCTGTAGGTTGCTTTCTGTCTTATTCTAGTTACTATAATATTAATTCATGTCTCGAAAACAGTCATGTCACAGTCATGAAAAAATGTATAAAATATATATACAATCTATAATAATATTCCTCATAAAGTAGGTATCTAACCTAGTTTACTTACAACTCGTCTCGATAAAAGGTTGCAAAATTTATAATATTTCAAACGTCACAAAGATAGGTAGAAAAGAACAATAAAATGATAAAAGAGCTTAGTTATAAAGAATATATTTTAATATGAAAGAAAGCAGGAACTTCGGCTTACAATTTCTATACGTACATTTATCCGCAAAAAAAAGATGGATCCTTTTTGAAGATATTTAATTCGAATGTCAGTGGAAATGTCACGGCGCTAGGTGGTAATATTGGTGGTAATATGGTGGCTTTCTATTTATCTTTCTATCAAGGGCTTTCCTTATATAAGTAGTATTTCAGAAATTTTGAACAATCGAGCAAATTGAGCGATTAAGTTTGCGTCCTATCCCTATTTTACCTTCCTAAAACTACATTTGAAACCATTATCTTTTGAATCAATTTTCACATTTGTAATTTAATAAAAACCTACGTTAGCGGAAGAATTTCCAAAAATCTTATAATTCTTAATTCTAAATCTGTCAAGGTAAATTAATGGAAAGAGACACAACCTTCGAATTACATTTTATGTCCGCAAATAAAAGATGGATTTATTTAATCCGCACGTCAGTGGAAAGGTCACGGCTCTATGTGTGCTGGTACTTAGGCAATATCTAGGGTTATCGTCATGTAGTATTTCTAAGAGCTTTAGAAGAAGCAAGTAAATTGAGCTATTACGCCTCCGTCTCAGAATTTTCTTCTTCCTATCTTACC
This sequence comes from Polygonus leo, assembly GCA_018250455.1. Lineage (NCBI taxonomy): Eukaryota > Metazoa > Arthropoda > Insecta > Lepidoptera > Hesperiidae > Polygonus > Polygonus leo. The sequence goes on along the minus strand of DWNR01000338.1, from coordinate 13,990 downwards.
TACCTACAACCTGTAAAAAGTACTTTTATTAGTAACTTTTATTTAATACCATAATCTTGCAATCCAATTCTCACATTTCTAATTTCAGTTTCATTAAAACCATATTTCATACCGCAGTGCGATCGCCGGCGTTAGAAAATGAATTTCCAAAAATCTCGTAATGCCCACTAACATCTATCAAGGTACCTTCATGGAAAGAGTTTAGACACAACCTTCGAGTTAAATTTTTTATCCGCAAATAAAAGATGGATTTATTTAATCCGCACGTCAGTGGAAAGGTCATGGCTTGTGTGCTGGTACTTAGGGCTATCGTTATGTAGTATTTCCAGTCTACGTTTCAAAATTTTCTTCTCCCTATTCTACCTTCCTAGAGCTTTTGTTTCAAAAAATATTTCATAGGTATAATATTTCATCTCCTAGTTTACTGTGTCAGGGTATGAATTTCATAAAATCCCTCAATGGCTACTAACGTCGGTAAAGGAATCTTCATAGAAAAAACTTAAAACATCTTTTTCAACTGTGAGTTGATATATCTATTATCTATTACTTATAATAAAGCTGTAACTGATCGCCGTCTGTTCATTAAAAAAAGATATTTGGGAGAAATCGATATTCGGGGTCTTACTAAGGAATAGAACATTATAATAATGACTTTTATAATTTCTGTCTCTTTGCCGCTTTGTCTCTTTGTCTATGTGTTTGTTCGCGCTAATCTCAGAAAAGACTAATAAATTACTTTTTTCATCCGCAAATAAAAGATGTATTTATTGAATCCGCACGTCAGTGGAAAGGTAACGGCTCTAAGTGTGCTGGTACTTAGGTAATATCTAGGGCTATCGTTACGTAGTATTTCAGAAACGTTTAGAAGAAGCGAGCAATTTAAGCGATTACGTCTGCGTAAAAATACCTTATCCCTATTTTATACAAGAAATGAAAAAAATAAGGATTACGTCAGCATCTAAAAAAATCATTTCCTATTTAACCTTAAGTTTAGGTTTAAAAAGTGTTGTCCTTATACTCTTTCTAACCTTAAACTTGTAAACCAAAATTCACATTTCTCATTTCCAAAATGACTCTTCCAGAATGAAGCTTCATACAAATAAATATCCCTTGATTAATACGTTGGGATGAATTTCAAATAATCCTTTTATGTAAAAGTATATTTTAATATAAAAAGGGAAGGAACTTCGACTCGCATTTTTTATCCGCAAACAAAAGATGTATTTATTTAATCCGCACGTCAGTAGAAAGGTCACGGCTGTAGGTGTGCTGGTACTTAGGTAATATCTAGGGCTATGTCATGTAGTATTTCAGAGACGTTTTGAAGAAGCAAGTAAATTGGGCTATTACTTCTCCGTCTCAAAATTCTCTGTTCCCTTTTTTATCTCGCTAGAACTTATGTTTTAAAAGAAAGTGATCTATAAAATTTATTTTATTTTTAATGTCAATACATAACAATATTTATTAGCGTTATAAAACAATATTTATTACTTATTCTTCTTCCAAAAGGACCTAGTTTCATATTTTTTTATATCCTTGTTTACTCCGATAAGAAATGAATTTTAAAAAATCAAATTCTAGTTTCAAAAGTACTTACCCACCCACGTCATTGAAGGACAATGTATGTGTACACACTGCGATTGCGTCTAAGAGTTGATAGATACAATACTGTTCTAATATTGTATTTATCGCAGCTTGTTGCATGCACTGTCCCATACACTAATGAACTAAAGCAAGAAATTCCAAGACCCTTTGGGTCGGGTAACGTTTACTGTTCCTTTCAAAAAAGTTAAGCTTGATGATTTTATTTGTTACTAGCTGACCCGCACAACTTCGTTTGCGTCATATAAGAGAGAGTGGGTCAATTTTTTTTTTCGATTCCTGGATTATCCCATGGGAGAATTTAATTGGAATAAAAAGTATCTTATAATCTACATATGTCTGTAAACCTAATTTCATCAAAATCCGTTCAGTACTCTCGGCGTGATTGACGATTATCAAGATTCCTGTTTTATCCCAAGGGAGCATTTAATCGGGATAAAAAGTAGCCTATCACCCAAGTCAGCTCATATCCTGTCTGTATACCAAATTTCAACAAAATCCGTTCAGTAGTTTCAACGTGATTGACGGACAAACATCCAAACAAACAAACTTTCACATTTATAACATTAGTAGGATAGGATTATTGTGAACTAACGTCGACTTGCCATTAAAATAATTTGGATTTCAGTTTCCTCTATCGGGTCCAAAAATTCTTCCAATCAAGTTGGACCATGTTACACGTTTGTAAAATTTCATTAGAATCGGAATTAGCGAAATCCAAATTAACGTGGGCAAAAATCGTGCCATAGACTTTTTATATCGTAAGATTTGTCAACCCTAACGTGGAACAGATGTGGTAGGTCCACGCCTAATCATTTATCGATCAGTTGACGGATTGAACTCATCTGTCGTCGGAAACACGTTCGTTTTTGTTACGCCTCTATGTTTTCAATACCATGATTTATGTAAGTTATTATTCATTAAAGGCTTAAGGGATTACTACACTGAGGTAAACTCATATTTAATTTGTAAGCATGTGAGTTTTTCATCGCAGTGCCTTGTAAATTAATTGTAATACGCATATAACCTCGAAATTTCAAAGGCGGAACGTACCTGGAATTCGAACATAGGACTCATATAGTAAGAAGAGGAAATTACAAACCACTTGATGAATATGCTTATATTATACATAAGTATTCCTGATTATGCACTTACAATAAAATCAATATTATGTAAGCAATGTCATAAAATATTTAAAGAAAGCTTTCTTGCGTAGATGTCTTGCTTTAACATATAATCACAAAATATATAAAGAATATTGTAGAAATTCTATATATTTTTGGGGTTTACATTCAATACTCGTTATAAAATTGCGTTGAATGATTCTACTAAAATCAGGTCAGCTAAAAAAAATGCCAATAAGAATCCTCGTCTATCTGTAAATGTACCGAAGTTATATTTACTTTCAAGTCAGTATTTTTTCATGTCTGTTATCCATTCACACAGGTTTCTATAAAAGAAGTATTTCAACATTTTGTTACCGCCTACAATAATATGCCAATTGTAATTCTCTCCCTATTATTTGCTTTATGTTTTCATGAACTTCATGCTCCAATTCTAATTACTCTGTTTTCACTATTCAAATTGCGAATCATTTTACTTTTATGTTTCTTTCTAGATTTTTTATAAATCTTTCTACGGGCTAGATAACTGTTGCCCTTTACTATAGGATACATTGCAGAGTAATTAAACTAATTGCACTCTAGTTGTACATAGCTTAGATGTTATTTTAGTAGCGCTACAAAGCTGTTATAAGCCAGAACACCCTCTCTATAGTCTGTGAAGTAATTTATCTCGTCTCAGGGATTACAAAGCAACGTATAGATGGTAGAAACCTTTTACCACAACTCTTGGACTCAGATACAATCCAATCGTACTTAAGTTGATCACAAATGCTTGAACGGCAGCAACCACTTACCAACAGGTGAACTGCATGGTCGTTAACTTCAGATAGAAATTGAAAACCCTACTTGAAGTTGATTAGGCTGATACTCTGAGGACCGAGCAAGTCCAGTCTAGTAAAAGCGTCAATTGTCCATGTTCCCCCATCATTAGCTACGTGCCCAACCATCTTTATGTTCCCCAATACATGACCACATAAAATGTGTTTGTCTTCCACCAGATAATATACTTGGGCGCCTCCCCAGCGGCGGTGTACAAACAGCTCACAGGTGGAACGTGGACGTTGCTGAACTTCCGCGACGCGTCCGGCGGGCCCCCACTGTTCGACATATCGCTCCTCGATGTGCTGCATGGGATCAAGGTGGCGCATGATGCTAGGTTCTTCGATTTCGAGCACTTCGACGCTGAACAGTATTTGTTTTATGAGGTAAGTTGTTTGACCTATTGGACAATTGCCATTTTCTATGGAGACATGTCTAGTTACGTTAAACAATGAAGTCGGTATAGGCAGAGTAAGAGTATATAAAAAAGTATTTTTGTTTTTAAATTCCGACAAGATGCTGTAGCTCAGAGTGACCCTAAATAATTACAAAGAAATTAAGATTATGACTAGCGACCTTACTTTGGGAAACCCTTGAGGTCAACCTTTGGAATTCCGGCTAGAGGGGAAAAGCTTTGCTTTTAAATCCTGACACGATATTGTAGTTTATAGAGACTGAATCACCAAACAGAAATGAAGAAAGATGACATATATTTTCTTAGTTTAGGAAATCTTTGAGGTAGGTCTATGAGATCAAATTGTATGTCACATGGTAGTGTATGAGCTGCAAAGTTCGAGTGTGGAAGGTTACGCTTAGGTAGAACGTGGACGTTGCTTAACTTCCGAAACGCGTCGGGCGGACCGCCACTCTTCGACATATCGCTCCTCGATACGTTGCACGGAAACAAGGTGGCACACGATGCTAGTTTCTTCGATTTCGATCACTTCGACGCTGAACAGTATTTGTTTTATGAGGTGAGTAGTTTCATCCATTGACACTAGCCCTTGTCTCTATAGGGTTGTCGAGTAATACAAGCAAGCTGCTTGCCCGAGCCAGAGTGAGAAGCAATTATGATCCAACTGGTTTAAAATAGTAATTATTTGATCCTGAAAGCCAACATTATGCTGTAGCTTAAAGAGTCTAAATCATCATAAAGAAATGAAGAAGGTGACACACCTAATCTTAGGTTAGGAAATCTTCGAGGTTGGTCTGTGACATGAAATCATATATTACAGGTAGTGTTTGAGTTGTAGAGTTTATTACATGCTGAGGTTGGGTTTCAGCTTTAGACTCCTAGTTCAGTAGATAACGATTTCTATTCTAAATGAATGTTGGTCCTTGTATAAGTTATGCGTATAATGTATGCGTTCTTTCTTTCCAGAAAGTGGAAAACGGCGATCTCAACTGGATTGTACCAGGCAAGATGCTCGCTTTCTCCGGCCCCCACCACCGCTCGCGCCTCGACCGCGGCTACCCGCTCCACAGCCCGGAGCACTACCACGAGTACTTCAGGACCCACCACGTGACCACCATAGTCCGACTCAACAAGAAGTCGTATGATGCGAGGCAGTTCACCGCGCATGGGTTTGAACACAGGGAGCTATTCTTCGTCGACGGCTCCGTACCTTCGGATCTGATCGTGAACAGATTCATTCGCATCTCGGAGGTTGCGAAGGGCGCTGTCGCTGTGCATTGTAAAGGTAAAGAAGATCCTGTTACTTTTTTTAAATATACCGAATGCTATAAATATTGTTTTAGTATTTTGTACTTTGTATCATTATGGAGAGACCGGTATACAATAGCGTTAAATATATTGGAAACAATTAGGAAAACTGATAATGGCATTGAAATATTGATCCTTCGAGCCGAAATTTAGTTTCCGAGATGTAGGTTTGTGACGAACAGACGAATGCACATCTAAGGCTGAGTCTTCGTGGGGTTCTTTTGGATACAGAGCCCTAAAATTTTGTATGTATTTTCTTTCGCAGCGGGGCTGGGCCGCACGGGCACTCTCATAGCGTGCTACATGATGAAGCACCACGGGTTCACGGCGCGCGAGGCCATCGCGTGGCTGCGCGTGTGCCGCCCCGGCTCCGTCATCGGACACCAGCAGTGGTTCCTCGAGAAGTGAGTCGCTTGTATTGTATTGTGGAAGTGGTGACTCCGCACGGGCACCCTCATAGGCCATCGGTAAGGGTGGTAACTGGGTTGGTGTTATTGTGATTTCACTCGATGAAACGGAAAATCTTCTAAAACCACTTGCTTTATGGGAGTATAGAACTCGTGTAGTTCGATCGAGGTACCAGAACCACTGACACCGTCATAATCCTACATAAAGTAAGCTTGTATTTTGGAAGAGCGTGTTTACCCACTTATCGTGGACATCTTATTACTCAAGCATTTGTGGTCAACCTTAGATACGATAGCTTTAAAAGTTTGCATACATTTTGCCTTATTTGTTATCAATCTATCTTACTATTAATGTAGCACATATTTTAATGATTTGAACAATTATTGACTTAACAACATTATTTGTTCCCAGTGTTCAAGCCCGAATGCACGCAGAAGGCGAAGCGTATCGTCGTCGTCACAACATAACGTCGTTCCCCGTGTTCACGCGCGGCATCTACAGCGACCTGCCGCCAGAACCACCGCAGATCATCATCAGGACAGAGAACGACGAGAAACCGGTGTCGCTGCAGACCATACTGCACAGCAATAAGAACGCTAATAAGGTGAGGATTAAATAAGCATGTATGACCTCACATGCCGTGTTTAAGCGTAGCACCCTCAGTGATATGCCACCAAAACCATGGCAAATCATTATTAGGACGCAAAACGACCTGACACCGATGTCGTTGCAAACCATACTGCATAACAATAAGAATGCTAATAAGGTGAGGATTAAATAGGGTTGTAGGACGTCATATATTGTGTTTACGCGCGGCATATATTCCAGTCTACCGAGCGATATATCGTAAATCATTATCAGGATGAAGAACGACGAGAAACTATCGTTTCTGCAAATCAATAATGCGACTGCACAGCAATAATAATGTTAGTAAGGTGAGGAATAAATAAAATATATTATTGTATGACAACATATATCGTGTTCACGCACTCATATATTATTCATATATCGTGTTATGTAGTTATCTTCATAACACGATATATGAATATATCACGGAGAGTGACGAAAATCCGATGTCTCTGTTGACAATACTGAAGAGAAATAAGACCTATTTACCTATGGTACTCTTAACATTGTTTGTCATATATTTATTTATATATGTTATATATTTCTTTCAGCTGGACAACGTGAACGCCCTAAATGCAAACGAGACAGATTCAGAAAACAACGTAACCGCCGTCATCGGTAAGTACAAGACAACGCCCACGCCCATGATGCCGACCACGAAGACCGTGTTCGCGCCCAAAATGAATTATATGTTGCCAACAAACAACATACGGAACGCCAACAACACTAACCTAAAACCACAGCCGAGGATAATGAACTCTGCGCTTAAGTCCCATTACGCGTCAAAGACGTCAACCTTCCCGCCAACGAGAAGTGCCAACTCGCAAGCCAACAAGCTGTCTATTGGCGGCAAATCGGCGTTCACAGGCAAGAACAGCTTTCACGGGCAAAGGGCGAATCTGGCCCGCGCGCCCTTAGGCTACACCCACGGCGCTAGTCCAATCAAAACCTTCACGCGTAAAGCTATAAGCGTGACGAAGATCACAACGAACAACGATACGTCGGTCGTGACGACGCTGAACAACGTAACTTCGACCTTATCTGCGTTGACGGAGAATTGTCATTTGAATGGCAAGAATCGGCTGCCATCCGAGCCGAACCTCAAAACGGTTACGGGTAAAGTGACGCCGACGAACGCGTCCGCGCGAAAGAAGCTGATCGTTCGTTCGAATTCGAACTCGCGGAAGAAACTGCCGAAGAACAACGTACCCAAGAGCGGTCTCGAGTCCACGCAAGATCTGTCGTCCAGCGACACAAATGTGACGAATATTTCGGCGGATTCTCTAGACTCGCCCTTCAGGTTTAGACGGAAAAGGGACAAGTCCAAGAGCCCGGAGCCGATGGACTGCGTGTCCAACTCGATCATAACCGCTGACGTCACGCCAGACAATTACGAAGAGACGAACAATTCGCAAGGCAATAAGTTATACAAAATAAAGGCGCTCAGGAAGAAGTGTCCGGCTTTCGGTGTCAGTTTACTCAAGAAGGACGGCGTTCAAACTCGGTCGAGTAGCTCCAGCAATTCGACTGTCAAGAAGAAATGATCTCTGCGACACCTTAGATAGTTAAGTAGTTCGCACGTCATAGATGTTCTATTAGCTCGTAGACGGTGTAATCAAATAAAGTCCTAATTTCTTATTTTTAATAATAATTTACTTATAAAAACTTACACTTGAAATGTTACGTGCTGTCCATTCCGTGAATAATTGAATTTTCAATTTGAAATAAAAAAGAAATTGATGATGCAATCTGCATCGTTTAAATGAGTTGCATTGGCACGGTCATGTCTATATTTTGTTTTTTTGTTATCTGTATTAGAATTTATTTAATTAAGTTATATTATCGAGAAGTTATTCTCATATTAGGTCTCTATTCGATTACAACGTCTACGTATTAGGTGTTTATAGTAACGTGCATAGCACATAACGGTGTTGTAATACAGTAACAGTTGATCGATTTGTTTGGGCGCTTTCTGTCCGACTTACGACTGAACTAATCGACCTCATATCAAGCTAACCTGTCCTTTAATACGGTCTGAACGAATCGATCAACATTTGTATTGTTTATAGAGAATTAATAATAATACCGCGCGGTGTCAATGACCCCACATAAAGCCTAACTGTTTGTAAGTAATTCTAAATAATATTTTCAGTACATGCAGCGACAGGCGAATTTGGTCGATTGATTGCCTAATAAATGTACTTTTGAGCGAAAGTCTTGAAACTTGTTCAAACAATGTACCTTTTACTTCAATTTAAAAAAAGGAAATTGTATTTACGATCAGCAATAGAGATATATAGCTCTTTACTGTAGATACACATACGACATTAAAAAGATATATAAATTAAAGAAATTGTGTATAAGATGAACGACTACAAGTAAAGAATTTTACTTAAGAGACTCATGTCTATTGTGTGTATTTTATTTTACTTTGTTATATAATAAAATATTAAGTTTAAATAGGATATGAAGATACCAGAAATAAGTGTGCGATAGTGTGAATTAAACTAATATTATAAACAAGTTTTAAAACTTTTGTTCATAAGTATCGTTAATAAATACAGTCCCCGGCATGAAACTTGGGCTTATTATTATGTACAATATAAAATTATTTTATTGGCATATACTTTGAAATATAATTATTTATTTGAAACGCGTACATGCGTACGTATACGTAGACGACGGGAAAAATCTTCATAATTTAAGACTTGTGGCACTATTATTACATTTTCTTTGAATTAAGATGTTTAAAAACTAACACTGGTAACTAAGATTGAACGGTAGTGTATTGTACGTTTGAATCTGTCTCCAGCAAGTCATAGCAAACAATACCTTCAAAAATATCTTACATGTCCTATTTATGTACCTAATTTTATCAGATTGCACTTCCGGTTCATTATATGAAGTCGACGAGTCGCGTGTTCAGACTTTGTCATTTATATGTTGAACCACCTAAAATGTCCTTGCATAAAATAGTAGTTTTTTTAACTATGACAAATTTCACGCCGGGCTGTATTTATACAGCTTTGTATATTGTGCAATAATCTTTAGTCTATATTTGACTGTTCGCGCGATCACTAAACTGTAAAGATATACAACTTTTGAAACGGAACTTTTGATAGTTATTTATTAGTTTGAAATATAATTATTCACGTTTTTATAGTATAACATTAGACAATCAGTCGATGATCCTAGTAGCGTAAGGAGAAATATTTTTATAACTTATGGTCTTTGTAGGGGCCGTCGCTCTTGTGGTCTCAGATCTTGATGATGCTTTGTTGAAATGGATCACAACAATGGTCCAGTGGGTTCAAACAAACTAACTCTGAAGGTTCCAAAATCTAATCTCAATAACGATGTTTATATGTGGGGATCACATCTTTCTATATTAGGTTTGGATGGTGTAGACATACAAGGGAATCCAAATTACTTGTGAATAAATTATTCGTTTAATATTTCAGATCAGTTATATATGTCTGTATGCATACTTAATCTGATTGGCTTTATACCACTCAATACTCTATTAAATAATAATATTATTAGACGTATTAAAATTATCAGCTGTGTGAGGATAAGTAAAAGTTTCATTGAATCACCAAATCAACTACAAGTCCTCCAAAATATCCATTTACATAGCGATCAACACATATCCTAATGTACTCTATTGTCTGTGGACGTTATTCAAGCACCAGAAACAACATATATGTGCAAGAAATACTCACATAAAATGTAAATATGAAATACATATATACAATCATCTATATCAATATGGCATATTCAATAAATGCTCATCAAACTGAGACAATAATGAGCGGCGAGCCTTAGATTGCCATTTCTTTTAGCTTTTATTGAGGTTGTTGCTTAGATTTAGTTGTTGCGTTGGAGCCTTGTTGTACATTGAATCATTAATTTGCTATAAGTATACCGTCTGTCTAGATCGTGTCTTTTATTATGTATAATTATATTTAATCATGTGCAGATTTTTACTTATATTTTAAATGTTTTCTTTATAGATGTTGTCTACAATTTCATTTTATGTGTATAATTGTATACTTGAGGCATATTAAGCCAATGCAATTATTTGATAGTTAATTTTATTGTAACTGTTCTATTGCAAACAATATGAGATGCTGAATTGTGTTGCTTTGAACTCAACTTTATTTCTTTGTATTTCTGTGAAGTATATATGAACTAGTTATAATTGGAGTCATATACTACTCAACCCTTAATTGGAATATATTAGAAAATTAAATAGTTATTTGTTAAAAGTTGTATGATTCTTCTTTATGCATCAAGTGTGCGAAATGGTGTCTATCTGTTGTCACAAAATAATGTAAACTATATCACATTTTGCATAATGCAATATACAATATACAGGATGTGTTTGAAATCGTTCTGAAAATTGAAAACCTATATGCTCTTCACATCATATTAATTTAAATTTTAAAAAAATCTTATGCAAGAAGACCCGGGCACATAAATTGGAACATAATGTATTGTAATAATAATTGACGAGGAAATCAATTTTATTTAGTCTTTGATTGTATTATTTTTGCAAACATTTCTAGGTTTTCATTTTTTAAAACAACATCCTGTATATATAGTAAATGTACTATTGAGTTTTTGTTTTATCTTTATAGTAACTCATGCTTAATATACATAATTGTTTTATATTTGTCACAAAGACGTATGGTCGTGTTGCCTGTTACATATATTCTATATTGACATTTGAATTGATTGATTATATGACCTCAGATTATAAAACTCAGGGATGTTATCATTTTTGTATTATTATTTGGAATTTTAAAATTGGTTCTTTCACATTAATATTATGGTATCAATATTTATTTTTTTATAATCTGTGTCCTCTTAACGTCATAATAATTTGTTATTACCTATAACTGAAGTACATATAGTAGCCTAATAGAGAATTCTATATACAATGTTCGAATTTACAGTATCATATCAGATTTGTATATGCTCACATATGTACACGATGCGAAATATCAAATTGAATTCGACCTTATCTAAGAGTGATTAAGAACTATTTTAAATTGCCATGATTTGATATTTATGACTGTACATATGTTTGCAGACATCCCCTTATTTGTGTACATACGATTCAATTTTAGACTCTGCTGTTATATAACTATGTATGTATCTATCTATGAAGACTGTTGTCAATGCCATTTTTATTGTAAATAAAAAATAATAATTGTTGTTGATGTGTACTAGCGAAATCTATTGATGTTGTAGGATAAACTTGCCAGTACCTTGGAATAATTAAATTAAATGTTCTATCGTGAATAACATAGGTTCTCAATCTATAGTCCGCGGATGATCATTATCCGCGAGAACTAATATATTGTCCACAGAGTTTAATTTATTTATTGTTACGGATATGCAATTGGCACGGCAATCACTGGGGATTCCTGCCCAAACTTTGGAAACCGCTGAAGTACAACGAGAGACTCTTCAAATTAAAGCCATCCTGGAGTAGCAACGAATTTGTGACCGAATCTAAGGTCCATTTACTGTATGGAATTTAAATAACCACTAAATTTGGTAAAGATGATGCTTATTCTTCCAAAGAAAACTTCCAGTTAGCGACAAACTATTGTTGTAATTTTATGTATGGTGCATAACAATTAATTTCAGTGTTACAAAATATGCAAATATTAATCGAGAATTAACTATTTTGTTAAGAAAAAATTAAGTCATTTTTTTTTCTTATATAGAAATTATGATTTTTTTTTTTTTGGAAATGGAAGAATCGTATATAAAAAGTGGAATGAAATATATTCGCTATATAGCTCTTTTCTTATTTCATGATACTGCATTTTGCTAGAGAAATAACAATATTCAATATTACGTGTATGTAATGTATAAATGGACCATTCAATATTTTATAACTCTGTTATTTACATCTTATATTTTATAATTTACTATTTATAGGTATGTATAATAAAATGTATTACATGTTATTTTTTACATACAATTTTCTTTCTTTTACATACAAGTTTAATGCCGTATAGCTTAATAAATGATTATGTTAAAAATTATATTCTTGACATATCTAGTTATTTGCAGTGTCATAGACCTATAATTATTATTCGTATGAATTATATTTTTCTTTATACTTATGTGTTTATTGATTAAATACTTTTGTAGCGCCATATTTTTATGATATAATAGTAATATGACTGTGCTTCCGTTTATATTATTTTTTTACTTTAAGAATAACAGTATCTAATACATTTTATTTAGTGTCTTGCTTCGTTTTTATTATTGACAAATCACAAATTATTTTATCGTATGTACTGCATGCTAATAACATGTAATGTATGCTAATAACAGCAAATATCGACAGAAGTTGGTATTTTGATGTGTTTGCTCAAAATGTTATGGTTTCTGTTATGTTAACCTGTATTAGATAATTAACTTTAATGCAATAAAAATTAAAAAAACAATTAATTTGAAGCTGAAGCGATGTTAAATAGGTACTATTTTATTATTTTACTTTTAAGTTCACTATAAAAAGACTGTTCAGAAGGCAGTTATGAAATCTTAAAAATATTTTGAAATTTATTCATATAATATAGAATATTTGATTAAGATCTGAATTGTTTGAATTATTATTTGGTACGACGGAGCCAGGCGGTATAGGGTATAGGGACCAGAGAGTAAGTAGTTGAAAAGGCAGTGTTGATATGTTGTTTAGATATAATTTTATTAATTATAATTATGTTGTGATCTGGTGATCTAATCAGTTACTAATGCACTATTACCTATAGGTATTATGTATTGAACGGAGCCACACCGAAACAAGATGGTGTAACAGAAACGCTTGTGCTTAATTAAATAAAAATACTATATTCCAATTTGAAACTTTGTTTTATTTGCCAGGAGCCACCTACACCGCCAACCTAATAATCCACCTTGAAGCAATTCTTGTGTTTCGGTTTGTAGGCCTGGTTGACAGCTATAGTTATACACGAGGCCTCAGTGATAGAAACGCATCTGTGATCAAATTCAGGTATGATTCAATCGTACTTGGAGATTATTACTGATGTCCATCGACGACAGGTAACAATTAATTGTAGACTGTATGCTCGTTTGCTACTTTGATACGATAAAAAAAATTTGAAACGACCGCGCGCGGTGTGTGAGGTTGAATCTTGGGTTAGGTGATGTAGACGTTTTATTTATTTATAAGGAAAAATAAAACCAGGATTTACTTAACGGTATTTATTTAATTTTTACAATAAATAAAAAAAAAATCTTGTCCACCTATATGGAATATTAAATTTCCTTTAAGTAGACAAAAACTGAGGTACCTATTATCTACTAAAGTATGATGTCAAAAATGAGATGGTTGATGTTTAATTTTAATGGTTTTTAATTTCTATTTATTATGTATTCTGCTCTCTCATCTTTACTATTACATTAAAATTAGTTACAGGAATGTAGCTGATGTAACTATGTTTGCTTCATACTTGATAAAACAAACAACGGCACAAATCCTATTTGATCAGATCACTTGTATTAGATTTTAACTTCACATTATATCTACTTACAATAATCTTTTTTCAGGATAAAACTTTTTCAATTTTACACATTGATTACAGAAAGAAATGAGCCTTGGCACAAAGTAGGTATATTTTGGACAAAATCATTATCTGTGGAT
>DWNR01000337.1:0-21046 GCA_018250455.1 Polygonus leo | reverse complement strand
GATAAATATGTAATAATAATATTTAATAAATAATAAAAAATAAAAAAATAAAATTTATATTTCTATTACCAACTGTCTGTACATTTTTTTTAATTGTAAATGAAATTAATATTTTTTTTACTTAACATTTTGAATGTAGTGATTTTACGTGGCTTAAAGTTATTTTCTTCTACAAACATTGTATGAGTCACAGGCTTAGGCTAATGAAATAAATAGATATATAGTCAATGTCTGTTGTACCTAAAGTATGTTTATCTTCAAAATTGAACTTCGAAACTGCTAAATGGCTATTTGTTTAAAAATCGCGATACCAATATCAATCTCTTCTTGTGCGCTCCAATGACTTACAAAAACAAGACATAAATTATTATTGTCGCTTTTATCTCTGGCAAATTATTTTTCTGTTTTACTCGCGTCTTGACCTCCTCGTTTGCGTCGTTGATAACGACATACAACACTACATATCCACCATGACATGTGGAGTTTTAATCATTTGTACCACAATAATACCATTAGAGATCTTCTCGACTGCATTAGGAATGCCGACTATAAACATCTCATAGAGAGATTTTTACTTGCAAAATAATGGATTACGAAACATGCTAGAAAGTGCTCATTTGCATTATCTTCAGAATAATTAAAAGAAATGTTTGCAAGTACATTTCGAATCATAGTTTTCGTTTTATCTTTTAATGGCCGTAATATAAATAAATAGAAAATGCATGACAGTTAAACATGTAATGTAATTACTTAGTCTTTTGATAACACGTAGCGCTTTCATTAACGAAGATAATTATTAGTCCCTTTTAATTACCGGTATTATCTATGAAATACTGGTATTTTGTTATCAGCAAATTATAATATAGTGTGTAATGTGTTTTTAAAATAATTTTGTAAATATAAAAAGTCAGGTGGCTATTGTTAAGTGGTTACTAAAGTTACGACTGTAGATTAACTTACTTCCTGCGCTAGTAAATTAAGATTTTTTATTCTATATATTAACATTACTACTAATTAACTATATATAAATCTTCCTCTTGAATCACTCTATCTATTTAAAACTGCATCAAATCCGTTGCGTAGTTTTAAAGATCTAAGCATATATACGGATAGACAGCGGGATCGACTTTGTTTTATACTATGTAGTGATGATAATAGTTGAGTTAGTTAAAGAAGTCGACAATGAACACTTATATTAAAGTGGCCTCTGAATATTTATTTTACTACTTCTGTTTCGTAAAAAAAATCATGTTGAATATTCAAAATTGAACATACACGTTTATTAAGATAACACGGTGTCGCTTGCTCCACTGAGGATCAATGTCTGATGTTATTAATTGGTTAACTTTCAATGAAGTATTTCAGTAAAAATTTATTGCTGTATATTTTTAGAAATGCGTTATTCCTGTTATTGAATGAATAGCTTAATCCAATATCGGCATCGTTTACCAATATTTGGGTGTAAATGATATACGATATCTCATTTTTATTTTTACAACTAAACTTACGAGTATTACCCTACATCTTAATTGTTTCTATGTGTAATAGGTTCTGTATTCTAACTGAATATAGTACATGTCATCCAAGCTTCCTAGTTCGAGAAGTAACTATATAGCGAGTACTAATTCATGTGCAACTGTAAATTAGATAAATTTTTATTACGACTTTTATTACTACTTTATCGAGTACCCCAATATCTCTTAAAGTACCTTCGTGGAACATTAATTGATTGATGTTGTAAATAATCTCGAATTAATCTGTAAAGCCGTTACAATGAATTAAGCGAGCTGTTATCTTTTGTTTCACATTCACAGGGGGCGCAAAAACTCTCATTTGAATCATATCTTTGGTTGATACCAAAGAAAGAATTTTACCTTATTCTCACTGCGGTCGGTTAGCTATTGTGATCACGATTAATGATAAATACAATCAATCATGCCTCATTAATTTGATCACACTAAAACGCGATAAGTGTTTCGCACAAAACTACGTTTTTTGTTACACGTTCTAATATTATCGTTAGCAGCTAACTGCGGCATTGTCTTACAAATAAGGTTATCTGCAGCGTAAGCATCTAAGCAAAAATTATAATTAAATTGTATTAAGTTAATTGTTCTGAAGCCGAGACGCAAAAACTGCGATTATATGAAAAAATTAAGCCTGTTTATCTAGATAATTAACTGCCAAATTTTCATACAAACAAAATGTGAAGTAACAGAAACTTGTAGAACGATAAGTATAAGAGTTAGAAGTTAGGAAAGATTAAGTTAATGTATTCCAAAAAATATGAAACAGAAGCGAAACCTCAATCATAAATTAAAAGTAAACCGCACTTGATTGTAGTGTTCTAAAACTTAAGGAATTTTAACGTTACATGAGAAACGTTAATACACTCATAATCGCTACAATGACATCATCCGCAAACAGAATTTAATCTTGGCTACGTTGTTCCCTTATACACCTCAGAGAAGTTTTGAGAAGAAGGACCACATCTGTAGTAGAATCGCGAACGACCTCCCAATGACTTATCTGGGTTCAACTCTCACTAGGAAGATGTCAACAGCTGCTATTTATCAAATGTCAGTCTGTCGCTGGGTATATTGAGGCGTAATATGTTACTCGACAGTCGTTAGGTCGGGTGCGTTGGCGCCACGCACTATCCGATATACTTCAAATCGCGGACCTCACAAGACGTCTTATGTAGAACGTATAAACTAGTGAAAATTAAGTGTCGCGACCACGGGTCATTTGTTATCTCGGGGCACGTCTCATTTTATTGCTGACATATTATTAATATCGATGAGAACATTGAATTTTATGAAGCTGGGAGGCATTGTGTCGCAACTACTGTCTGTAACTAATCGGAATTAAATTGTGCAATTATTTTTATTGTTTCTACTTTAATATCGTTTTCATTATCATCAAAATCATTACTCAAAGTACGTAAGCATGAGTAGAGTCTACTGCGCTTAGAGTGAAAAAGATCTAAAAGAATTTTGTGCAAAATTGGGTACTTTTCAATGCACATATATTTTATTATATACCTACTCTTTCGCCTACCAAGCAGAATATTTTTTTTAGTAAACAAAGCAGCAAACGAGTATACAATCTACCTGCTGGTTATGTGGAAATAGCCTTGCATGTACTTTGTGACAAACCTCCAATAAGAAAAAATGGCATCAGCATATTAGGTGTTTATGAAAATTAAAGTCGGTAAATATTTTATGGTAGACACCGTCATGGACGTGAGGACTGACTACTACTAGTTATTAATAACTACTAATAAGTTGCTGATCATAATATACTGAAATACAATTACAATTACAAATTACTACTGCGATATAAATAACTTTCAATAAATAAATTACATTTTCATTTCCCCCCTTTTTGTATGTTATCCGCTTCTAGCCTGGATCATACTATATTATATTTTAAATTTAAATATGTCAGGTAATGTCAGGTAGACGAACTCATCGTGTTATTGAAATTTATCAGCACGTGAATACTTCAGTTTGAATATCAAGAGTATTATGATTTGGCATTCAATGTATAGCTTTACCTAATTTTGAGTCAGACTACCTACTGGTCTACCCATATAAATCAAAATGGAAACTTCGATAGAACGGTCAAGAATCTAAATTTCTATGAGACCGTCTGGAGGACTGGATATTTTAATAAAATTATCCTGTCTAGGAGAACTGGTTTTCCTCATAGCAACCGTTATTTATTTGCATTTAATAAAGTAACTACTTCGTAGGTAATTTTAGTAGGTTGAGGTATTCTGGGTTATATTTTATAAGATATCACTTGTAATCGTTGAAAATCTTATACGAATAATATTCCAAGTTTAATGTGTGTGACGGAATCATTTTCAAAGGTCACTTAGTCAAGCGAGGGGAAGAGATAATACATTAAACTATCATCATTCTTAGAAAACGGGAGTTCTGTTAATTAAATGCATCACGAATATAGAAACATCAATTAAACATGAACATTATAAACAATTATAAATGTAAATTGAACAATCAAGTGAAGAGGGCTTCACTTATCTGATTTCAAATAAAAATATTATGAATGTGAAATTTATCACACGAATAGAACTGACTGAGTAGGAAACAATACAACTACAAATCCCAACACACATAAACTGCAATTACTTTCATAACACTAACATAATAGATTAAAGACAACCCGATAAATAATAGAACTCTA
The DNA here is from genome assembly GCA_018250455.1 of Polygonus leo. NCBI lineage: Eukaryota > Metazoa > Arthropoda > Insecta > Lepidoptera > Hesperiidae > Polygonus > Polygonus leo. Next base: position 16,834 of record DWNR01000337.1, on the reverse strand, counting down.
ACACGCGAGCAGTGAGTGTGAAAGTTGCAAACTTCACTGTGAGCAATAATTTAATTGTCTTCTACTACGTATTTCTTTATCTTCAGTTATATCACTTTGCTTTACAACTCAAGCAACATTGTCTTGGGTTTATATTTATAAAGCATCGAAAACTCAGCGATTAAATCTGTCGCTGGGCGACAGAAACGTTATATTGTTTTTAATTTTAAATAAATGCTTTAAAAGTAAAGCCCACGTCAAGTGCTTAAGAAGTTTGTTCCTTATCGTTATAACTTATTAAACAATCGCTCATCTCATAATATCTTAAGTTATATTTTCTCTAATCTTTTTCATGTATTGTTAATTTTATCTGCTACCAAGTATAATACGAATAAGACAATGGAATAGATATAATTGAACGAAATTACTTTATGTTAATAACGACTACTGACAACATAAATGTTGCCTCTAGTTCTAAACAACGTCTTGATACCCACAAATCTGCAACAGATGTAAGGTTAGAGCCTACAATGTTAGGCACTCGACCAGTACACGACCGAGCTAACAATATTACACAACATGTCATCTACAGGGATCCACCTAAGGTGACCGTGAAACCGCAAATTCCAGCTGGCATGCATTTACAATGCGTTAGTAGCGATAGATGATCTATATCACGGATGTCCTTGTTCAATGCTCGAATGGTGCGTCAAATATTATTCAATCACGCCTCGCTGTTGAATTGTGACATATACTCATGTACCCACAACCCGCCTCGTGGCCGCCGCTGACCGATAGGAAAAAGGAAAGAGGAAGCGTCCAATGCGCCTAGAATGAAATTAGCCCGTCGGTCAATTACTCCGAACCGGTGCGGCTTACTAATGGCACGCGCAGCGTTCTGTGCATACGACACCGCTCATTTATATGCCATACCGCGTACTCTTTATTGTTCCATAGATTGGTAATACACGGGAGGACTGGCACTTTGTGCTGTAAATCGTTGTCTGTACACGTCTCCTCGATTAACTGTGTGCTGTAGCCATAGGTGGAGCGGGAACCGTGTCAGTACATGCCGCTGCGCGAGTGTGGAGTGAGGACCGATGACATCATGTCCGGATCGGACTGGCTGTCTCTTATTATCGGCACGTTCCACAAACTTCTAGATGACGCATTGCTTACTGGCGGTATCGGAAAACGAACTTTGTGCTATCGGTGAGCAGAAGGGACATTCAATACTTAACGTCTCATGAACTAAAAATCGTATGGAGTAACTTGCTTGCATTTGACAAATTATATTTTAAGTTTTTTATACTTATTATTCATTTATTAAAAAAAAAATAAAGTTAATTAGGTATGAATAAATTGTAGCTTATAGTTATTAGTTTTTACTGATAAAATTACATATTTATGTAAGTACCAACAAATGCCGTATTCAATCAAGTATAGAACGCTGATGATAAAAAATATATACTTAGGTACATACTCCCATAAATGTGTTGTGATTGGGTCACTTTAATTCCATCTAACTAATATTACATGTTAAGCTGAATTATATTAAATTTTCCCTCATACTGCTTGTAAGATATATATTTTTTCAAGGTGATAGTACTTGTAGATGGTTTGCACGAAGCTGTGCCACCGCCACGCAGAAGTTGTTTACCTACTCGTCATTTGCGTAGTCGCAACGGTGTAGTAATCGGTGTTACATTTACGAGACAACGGACTCAGATGCATCTGTGGTCGACGTAAATCCTATATGAGGATTACAGGTGTTCATATTTGCAGAGACTATCAGGTAGAATGCATGCCTGTTTTATACAATAAATAAGTACAAATAAGTCGAAATAAACAATACGTACTAAGAAAAACCTATCACATCACCTTACCAACACGGAAGTGGAATGGTAAAAATGCCATGCAGCATTAGGTTCGGCCATTGTAAACTTATTAACAATAGAGTGAAAAATAAATAACAAGTAACAAGGAAATGTAGGGTTAAAAGTGTGATGAGGCTTTGAGTACATTACACAACAAATACAAAATGGACAATGAACTAATAATGTAATATATAATGAATTTCTTCTTGAGGCATCATCGAAATATGGGGCTTTAAAAAAAACCTGTGTATACTTATGTACGAACTTAAGAGGTTATACTTAGATTTTATTTAGATTTAAAATTTATTCTTCGCAATGTTTGTAGAGAAAACGACACAAAGGTGTTTAATACATTGAAATATATTGAGTTATTAAATATTGAGAATATTAAGTTATAATAAAACTTTTATTATAAATTATTATCGTTGCCGTAGTAATTAAAAATGTTGACTAACTAATTTCATGGTGTCGGTTTTTCGTGACGGTGTAATCGCGCCAAAAGAAGTATGACTTCAAAAACTGTTACAAAAGTGCAAAAGATATCTTTTAAAGTCTGCGATATATTGGCGACTTTCTTGATATTAAAACTATACACAATGACAACAAAAACTAATTTAAATAATAATGAATTTTGTGATAGAATTAACCTAAAAAAGACCCTGGTTGATTTTATTCTATGCCATGTTGAGTTTTTTATAAAATTAGTGTAATATTGGCAAACATTACTAATTCCGATAATAATTGAAGATTCCAAACAAAATAAAAATTCATAGCCGGTGAGTATGACTTTCTTTGGTTAAGTTTTATGACATACGACCCATAAGCCCTAGAAACTTAACAAGTAAACAACATTTTGATAAATACGCAAAGGTTCGAAAGCACATCGAGAGCCATAAAACTAACACATCGGCAGAATTACCTGCTATTCAAAAATAAGTGAGACGAGTTCTCGAAACGCTAAATAAAAAGTCATCGGTATAATTTATCTGCATTATAAGCTTAATTCTAGCTACTGTAGAAAAATCGGATATTTCTTGGATTATTGCCCGCTTATATTTATCATACTTAGGAAGGACACAAGGCGTGTACAAGTTATGTACGGTTGTCATACATATGAAATTAACTTCACAACTTAGTATGCTAAGGCTGCGTTATCTGTCGTCTTCGGCAGAATTGTTTTCAAATCAAGATAATTTTCGTTTAACATCGCATTTGAATCTAAAGACTTAAAACTATAGTAAGAAACAATAAAACGCAGATGATGTTTTTCGAACAAAGTTGTATGAGAATGATAATAATTTTTAAAATTTACTAGTTAAGGTTAAAGTCGAAACTCGTGTTAAACGATAAGGTGACTTTTTTAAATGATTGATGTTGTAGGTCTGAAAAAAATGGCTGAATGCTCAACGTAATGTTTTATTTATGTTCATTTAATAAATGTTATCAATTTAGTATTACGGTGGGTATATTGTTAGACCATTTAATAAAGTTTTATATTGCGATCATTCTACAACATTTGTGCAATTATTAGTAATTAGTATTTTCTTATCAAAAAGATGAGTAGAAAGTAAACCAAAGAAACTATATGAGTTATAAATTTATCTAAATGGTTACAATCTTTTCTTGTAAGAAGACTCTACATAATAAGTAAAATCTTTATATTTCTTCCGCACGAAGACCATTTGAGAGATCAAGAATTATACTAGAAACAAATACTAATACATTTTTTCTTATCCTCAGTTCATTAGTCTATATGTAATGGCCAAAAATGTATCATGTAATAATGTCCAGAGCTCCGTTAATTATTGTATTCGCAACATAATCGTCAGGCGCCGTCTTATTGGGAAGTTATAACCATTAACGGAATACAATCGCAATTTCTTCCTGTCGTAAATAAACTTCGGCGGGCATGAGTAATCGTTACTTTGTGTGCACAATATCGAATCGGGCGGGGGCCAAATAGATTGCTACGTGCGTCGCATCCTGACCGCACCTTTACTTTGCTCCGTAACCGCGGAAAGAAACGAATTTCGATCATAATCCCCGGGATTTCGGTTGAAAGTAGCGCGACAAATCACATAAAGGAGTCGCAGGGCTGATACAACTCCAATGTGAATCTTTTCGGTTACAGTATTAGTTTTCAGTAACACAAATAACAGTATATGGAGTGCAGAACCACAACGTATGTGTAAATTTTTGGTCGTCTAACATCAATAGAATAGAAAATAGTATCGTAACCTATTTAGCATTTGTGAAGTATACCTAAAAGTGTGATGTATTGGCTATTATGGTTACTCTTTTCAAAATCCTTAACCCAATTTTTTATTTCGTAAAACCGAACAAGCTTAGGAACCAACACTAGATTCAAAGCAGCCCTGCAAATCAAATGAGTGTTTCGATGAAATTCGTCTTGAACGTCTTGTATGGTGTACTTGAATTTTCCGTTTGTAATTATGCCGGCGAGGGACGGAAGTGTCGGCACTGGTTGAAACGCAGGTCACGTGGCGGTCGGTTGACGACCAGATAACGGGAACACCACGTAAGGATTGCGACGCGACCATCTCGCAAGGGACTCGGTAAATTTCGGACCCGCATATAAAAACAACATTCATAAACTACTTATTATGATCTCGGTACGTCTAATTGTGAACGAAATGGCGTATAGCGTCCATATTAATTGAACTAAAGCAAAGTGAGAATTAGAAGGGATCTTGAATGAGGCTTTGTGAAAGGTCGGTTAGTCGTCGGTTTGTTCGCTTCAAGATTTTACAATGTCTCAAAAATTTAATGATACGTTTTATCATAATGATTTTGACAGTAATATGTATTTCGGCGCTTTTCTGTATTTTATTAAAAACTTGCTGAGCTGACGTTGGCGTTGGCGTTGTCCTCCGTTAACAATAAATATTGTTAGTAAAAAACTTATGTTCCTATGGTTTCAATAGAAAAGTTAATATAATAATTTAGTTTTCTTGAATTTCCTAATTTTCCGCGCAGCTCTCTTAAGTTTTTCTTTAATAAGAAACATGTTCTGGCAGTAACAAACACAACAAAAAAAGAATGAACAAAATCCGTCCAGCGGTTCACGCGTGATACCATGCACAAGGAAAATAGAGATTCATTTTTATAATCTACTAATATTATAAACGCGAAAGTTTGTAAGTATGGAAGTTTGTTACTCTTTCATGTAAAAACTACTGAATGGATTTTAATGGAACTAATAATAGTATAGCTTATACATCAGAATAAAACATAGGCTAGAATTTTTAAGGATATTGTCTGTTTTTTTATGGCAGAACATCGTTTGCGGGGTCAGCTAGTATGTAGATAAATTAACGAATGACACTTATTGAAAAGATTGTATTGATATTGATATTATATTGGTAGATATGTTCCACATAATTAATCCATTCAAGTGTCTTGTTATTGCAATTAGGGAGTGATACCCACTAGATGTAACTGCCAATGGAAGTCTGATATAACAGCTACCCGCTCTATGTAGTTTAATTTAGGACCAACATAACATTTTAATTGTTTTGAACTTTGAGCTTTTAAAGTTCAGTTGCAGCTTTAGCAGGCCTTTATGTTGCGGGTCAGAGAATTGTAATTGAGCAATTTCTATGTTCAATTTTTGGAAAGTTTTTATTTTTGGAAAGATCATATTTTTATTCTTTTTGTTTATTCTTTCTTCTTCTTACTTTACTTTTTATTATTATTATTTAACCTATTTTAATAAATTGTAGTGACTGTTCAAAAGTCTTTATCTGCATGTCATTTTTAATATTTAACTTCATTCTTTCCAACTTTCTACATATTTCATGTATTCTTCTTGCAGCTTCTTGAACTATACTGTCTACCTCCCTTTGGTAAACGTTACAAGATGTATATCTTACTTGGGCAACCTATATACTTTCACTGTGCAATACTGTACTTTTTGTCTCTAAATATTATCAGCAATAAAAGTTAGAGACACAAAATGCAGTATTGCTAGATCAGATGATCTTGATATTATCAGTTTATAATTAAAAGTAACATATATTTTAAATGATAAACTGTCGGTTTTAGTATTAGTATTAGAAGTTTTAGTATTTCGTAGCTTTCTCGAAATCTAGAAGTAGTTTTATATTATATTGTCAGCGAATCACGATTATATTGTTGGCAACGAAACGCTTGCCGAAGCGTCAAGCATTCTACGGTAGAAAGGGCTCTTGTAGATTTATCGCTCGTGCAAATGCCACGTGTAGCAAGGAAACAATGAGAGATGAGAGAGAGAGAAATAAATGTTCTAAATCTAATTTGAAAACAATCAGGTAACACATCACTATCCGATTTCGAGATAATAATCAAGGGAGACAATCAAATTTCAAGATGATGTAACATACTAAAACGTTTTGTTTCTAGTCCTAAGATAGCAAATTTTCTTAGCTCATTTCGAACTAAGACAATTTGCTATCTAAGGACGTTGTAAGGTCCACTGTCTGTACTAAAAATGTATGTATACCATAAGTAGGTCCTTTCACTTGCGGAAGCTACCCTCGCAGAAGCGAGATAAGTTGTAAATGTTTCTCAACCAACCGCGCCCTAACGCAACATGGTGTCAGACCATAGGTTGCTCCTTTCACTTGCGGAAGCTGCCTACACTCAACCCTTGGCTTCTTCGCAATCCGACATTCCTCTCGAGCTATCTCTGATCGTGATCGCTTTACAAAATATCTTACTGTTGCAATGAAAATGGGAAATACTTGAACTCAGTTGAATCTTTAAACGTTATTGGATATGGTATTGGAATAAATAAAAATATCTCTTGTGAAAGGTTAAAATTTCTTTACCGCAGCTCTGTACCAAAAGGAATTTGATGTTAAAATAATTTGTAATTAGTTCGTGAGAAAAATAATTCGGAAACTTAATTTGAAGAAACTTATAACCTCTTTGAAAGAAGATGTATGTAGGTACTAAGAAAGTACTAATAAAATACGGAATATTCAATAATGGAGAAATGATAGAAGTAGGTACCTATAAAGAAGGAGATATAATACCTGTTCAATAGGCAGAAATAATGAGAATATGAGTTTTATTGGATCCCTATCTTTCGTTTATTCACTTAACTTTTCTAAGGTGCCGTCTATAATTCTGTCCTTACAGTAGTAGATGTTTGCTTACAAGGTCAAGTACATCATTAGGATATAGGAGTATTACACGTAGGTGGATACGCCAGGGGTCGCGGCTCATACGTCACCGTACATCGTATACGTCACTACACGTACAGGCACTACCAGTCTTGTAGGGGCTAACCTGTGTATACATAAACAGGCGCGGATCCAAGGGGGAGGGGCACAGGGTCATGACCCCCCTCCCTCCATTCTTACTGTCAAATTGCAAAATCTTTTAAAAATAGTCAATTTACGAAGATTAAAAACCAGATTTAACTGCAGACGTTCAAAATATTATTACTCGTTTTGGCAATAAAAATAGAAGACTTTCATTTGTATTTTTGTGTAATGAGCCTCCATAAATTGAGTTTGCGACCGCGCCTGTACATAATCCGTATACTCTAAGAGACTCACTGTATAGGTAGGCCTGAAAGTATTAAGTAATTATTTGGTGCATAAATTTCTAAGGCTTTTTTTCTGCTAATAAACCAATTAAGAAAAGGCTGAATAGTTTCTGCTGTTGCCTTATTTTAGTTGGAAGACACTCGGTCAGAGTCTACATCTGCGTTTGCACACCTACTTTCAAATTTAAAAGCGTGTATTCAATTTGTATCTATAACAATGTAACAAAAATGTTAAATAGTATAATTGGAAACAGAAGACCACTAATTTCCTTATTCAAAACATTGACTCCCAAGTTCAAAAACACAAATATTTTTACACACAAAACACCTTATACGTATTGCTTTGTGTTTAAATTAGCTGAAGTCACTGACTCACTAATGCTATGTAAAATGTTGGCATTATAAATCCGATGACAAATTGTTAAGGGTTTTTATTAATTCAGACCTTATAAAATGATAAATAAACAAAAATAACCTCGTTTTTTGTTGTAATGGCCGGGCAAAGTACCGTACCTATAATACGTGCAAACACTTGTTCCTGAACCGTTTAGTTTAATATTAAACAGCTGATACGAAATTTCTTATTTTAGATCAAAATTACAAATCAATGTCCTCTTACGAAAATAATTTAATCTTGGTTATGTAATTCCACTTAATATTATAGTGGCAAGTGAGTTCAGTACAGCATCATATTATAGCGACTAAAATAGTAAGTATTAGACCAGTTTTGAGTGGATTTCATGAAGCACTGAATAATTCAGCTCATTAACCTTGAATACCTTAATAGTACAAATGCCGGATGGAAATATCGGTACCTACAAGAAATCCATTTGTTTAACTCGATATATTTGCATATGATTAATAAAAGGGAATGAACTTGTTAAAATATACTAAAAACGAACCAGGGAATGAATATCCATTATGAACGGGCGATGAACTTTTCGTGCTAACGACAACCTGTCAAAATCTGATAGGATTGTGGATATATTATATTCGGAATTTCGCCAATTCAGTCTGAGTTTAATCCAGAAGTGTCAATCGGCGCTGAATTGAAATAATAAAGGACGTTGGCCGGCGGAATCTTCGACGGAAAGTTCATATTTAGCAGCATCGTAGCTACCTACCTACGTTCTAAATAACCCTGAGTGAACGGTCAACGCGTGGTTTGGGGAAGCCTAAAGAGGGTTTGTTTGTTCAAGTCATTCCGACACCGACCCCGGTCGTCTCTTCGTTCCCGGACAGCCTGTCCTCAGGCTAATTGTCGGTGAGAATTTTCCGACAAACGCTTTGTTATTGTTTCACGAAGATCTGCGAGCACTTCATTTGGAATTGCTTACTTAACGTCGAACCGAAACTGGTAGTCGCTTTGCGTTTGAAACTTTTCGATCCTTAGAAGTTCTAGCTTTATTCAGTCAATCAAATTCATGTAGGCAGCCGTTTTGCGACAATGGCTATAGTCGTCTATAGACGTATTGCTTATTCCATAAATCAATTGTTGATTCCATAATGAATACGCCTTTGACGTCGCTCTTATCTAAATCTCACCTGCAGAGGCAACTCGCGATCAGTGCATAGATAGGTATTGCTTGGCGGCATGCTACGCTTAGTACCGGTTGTTTGTCATCGTAAAATATAGGCACTTTTTAATATTCAAGATGAAATGGATGGTGCAATTTTTCTTAATATCATAAATAAATGTTTTTATACAGGACCGTTACTAAGATTATCTGTGTTTTCGATGTAACGCTACATGCATTGTTATTGCGAGGATGTAATGTAAGATTAAAAAGTAGATACAAAAAACCATGCGTAACGAACTTTTATCTATTATTTAGATATTTGCCTCACTGGAAATTGAACGTAGAGATCCAGAACGTCGATTACTTTATTGCGAACTTTAAAATAAGTTTTATATTTAGAGTATAGACTAAAAGTAGACTGTTTTTGTTTTATTTATTTTTTTTTATTTTATGCCTTATGCGATGTCTTCGCCGATAATAAATACATTTCCTTAAAGCCAGGTTTTAATATCAATCCGTTACTATAAATGAAAATAACGACTGTCATTTACGAATCTTCCTCAATTTTGAATTATATATCAATGTTGTTAATACATTTGTCCTATCGATAGTTGTTTATATTTATATCGTTGTTTATAAAGATGTTACAAATTAAATACAAAAAATGACAAATACATACATATCGGTAGTAGCTATTTTAACTTTTAGTAAGGGATAGACACCTGTCTATCCCTTACTAAAAGTTGAAAAATATTGAAACCGGCCGTCAATTTTAGTGCTTTACCAGTCGTAAGGTTGGTAAAATCATACAAATATCCGACATATGCCAATACACGAAATTAATAAACTGACAGGGAGTTTAGTGCCGCAATTGATAGCGATAGGCCGTAAAATTCAAATAGTCCCACATCCGCATATTATGCGTTTACAAACCGATCGAAGTTAATTATGGTATAGTTTCGTGTTTATATGATAACATTATGAATTGGTTGAGTGATTAAGTGATGGTCTGGTAAGGTGGCCAGTTGTCTCGCGTCGCACCTGCCTTGAAAACTGTTATTACACCGTCATTAGTACGAAGGAACCCCGAGGTTTACGACGTATTAATTGTGTTATTTAACGCTGTTTCTAACAAACTGATTTATTCGTTTGTACAGACACGTAATTCATAGTGAGTATCAAAGACACCGATATATTCATCTGAGTAATTTGTTTAATTGTATTAACCACTAAACAACGTAAAATTATTTATAATATTGACTAGGTTTTGCAGAACGCCGCCGGCCGATAAATCATGATTTCATTTGCGTACAATAAAATCCGGTATTTAATAAAGCTAAGTATCCAAGTGTAATTTGTGAACCATCTAGAACCTTTGGATTATAAATCTATAGGTATTTACTTAGATTCTTGCTATAGTTAATTAGTTCTTTTTTCATATTATCATATTACATAGGTTTGCAAAATGGGATTCCGGATTCGGTCTTCATTAAGATTCACAATCATGTAAGTATTAATTTTATCAAATTTGCATTAAACGGTACATTTTACAACAGCTGTGTATAAATAATTCGGATGAAGCAAAACTCTTATATAGAATTGAATGTAGTGTCACCGGATTTCAAACGATTTTACTTGATCCTTTGAGGTTATTGATTTATCTTTTATTAGAATTGATACAGAAAATCAACAATTATTAACAAAATCTGCCAGTATCGAGTATCATATCGTTCACCATTGACCTTTCTCTTTATATTATGTGAAGGTCATTCTAGGGCATTTCATTGCTGCGGTTGATATAATATTTGTATATTGATATATTGATACAAATATATATATTGAGATTTAAAAGGATTCTCACATTTTAGTCTAGGGTCATTGAGGATCCGAAACAGTACCTGAACTGTATTTTTATTAATTTGCATTTAGTTTCTATGATATTGTGCGAATGGATGTAACTTTGTTTAACATTATTTCTTTATACTTTAACTACTAGTCAGAATACCGTTTACTACTAGTCTGAATTTTGTACACATATTGTGTTGTATTAGGTGCAGAATAACACACATGGTTTATTTCATATAGACACAATATACAAAAATATACTGTTCCTAAGACGTAGAAAATAATATCGTAATTTTCAATTAGTTAACAATATTCTGTACTACCACGTGGAAACTCGCCTTCAGGTATAAAATAACTCATTATTCGCACTATTCATTGCTTAGAATAGAACATAGGATAAAAATAAAGTCAAACTTGAAACAACAGTAATAAAAATTACAATTCTTCACATACCTACTTTTCTGTTTGGTATCAATGACGTTATCTCATTATCTTTTACGCCAGTAGCAGTCCATTTATCAATTAAAACAATCCAATTGCAGCTACCTGTATATGCTTTTAATGTATAATCAAAATAATTATATTATTAACAAATATCTGTAAGTAATATAATCATCGAAATAATGCGAATGTGTGCTGGATACTATCATAATGGAAAGTGGTTACAATAAAAGAGAAGGAGTATAGGATAGAAATCCTTTCTACATATTAGAGGACTAATCAATATCGTGCCAATATGTATAAATCCAGGAATAATATCGAATTGTTGTCATCGACGGCTTCAGCTAAGCTTAACGACGACTACTCGTGATCTCCTACACAAGAAAGCGCACATGAAAAGCCAATACTAGCCAAACGTCCGACTATAGACCGCACCCGACATTCGTTGAGTTTATGGATCTATTGCAAAATGAGAATTGAGACGACCAAGTGCATATTGTGCACTACAAGAGTTCGAGGATATCACTCGCAATGACTTGCAATCGGCATCACGTCGAGGTATCACTAGAAATTTCCAAGAAATAAACATTATAATAGTGATACGGCGAACATACGCTCGCGATAATCTCAGTAGAGGTAATGCAATCTATATTCATTCAGCCGAACAACGCTGCAGTGTAATTAAAAACATATAAATCACACGCGTTCACGCCTGCGACTAATATGTAGGCACGATACATCAAACTCTTGTTATAGTTGCATCTCACGACTGCGCTGGAAACTTCGGATTTAAATGCGAAGTAAAAATCACGCGATCAAGATTTAAACAATAAATTGCGTTACTAAAATTGATGCTAGATTTGGATTTGGTGGTGCTTTATTTTTAGGACAAACTTTGTTATTTTTAATATGTCCTGGTAAAGAATCTGACAATGTTTCAAAGAAGGTCTACGAAGAAAAGAACAGGTCTTATTTCTATAGATGACGATGAGTATAAAGAACAAAAATATTTAACAAAGAAAACTCCAGGAAGGATATTCTGGTAAAAGCGGCAAGCACAGATTGAATAAAGTGGAGAAAGACTAGTACAATGGAAAATATTTTCTTTATTTCATTCCGTAAAGAGAAAAAAACACTTGCGATATTATATTCATATGATCTTTCTCTATCGTGGTGTACTAGGTATAAACTTCCAATGAAAATTACTTAGTTCTGCTTCATACGATTGCAATGATTGCGGGTTAGCTAAATTCAGAGGATCCACCTATTTGGTAAATTTAATTTAATAGCTGTTTATATATCGTACCTAGCAAATAAACAGTAGTACGTATTCATTGCTCAAAAGTAGTCGTGGTCTATAAAGCGACATCTAATTAACGGTAATATTTTTTAACGATTGTGATTGTTTATTTTAAAAATAATTATAAACCTTTTATTATTCTTCTTCTCAGCTTTTTCTCAAGCTTGACAAGGAACACCGGTTCTGTCTCCTTATAAGCAGCATAAATATTACATTTATAATACTTTTTGCACCTTTTTAATCACCGATACTACTGGAACTATTGCGATCAGGTTTCACACAGACTACATTGCACCCACTCATACTAAATCGTTTTAATTGTCTATTAAACTACTAATATTAAATCTAATATTTTATTTCTTACTTATGTTAAAATAAATGTTACTGGTCCATTCAGAGATAGTAATCACAGCGTAAATCCAAACCATATAGAATACGTATAAGGCAGGGGCGCCAGTAAACAAACCATTGTGGGTAGAAAATGCACTGAAGACAAGGATGACAAAGCACCTGAGAGGCGAGAATGTTATTAATACTTGTCCAACATTTCTAGTTAACCGCGGTCGAAACCGCCGACGCATGAACGTTTGCAAAACTGTACTTTTTGCAGCTCTTGTTAGCAAGAGCACTTAAATTGTAATAGAAGAATCATGTAACTTTTATACTAGTGACGATAATTATAATACACTGCCGTGGCACGACGAACACGCGGCAAAAACGGATCATGAGAACGTCGTCTCGGTTGGTTTTCCTAGTTGCAATGCGATCAATAGCTATGCGCCGACATTTACCCATAATTAGCGATTTAGCAAAAAATAATAGTACGAGAAGTAAGTACTAGGCGTTAAACTAATGATGGGCATCAATAAAGATAGACTGAAAAACGTGTCAGCGTTTACTGAGCTCGCATATCTATACAAATACTACCAGTATGGCCCGACTGGTCGAAGGACTTGCAGGTACTAAAATTTAAATACATTAACTACACACTTGGAGAATCGTTCCACACTTATTTATGGAGATTCATTATGGAGTGGTAGAGGAGAAAAAATATTCGGGAGCCCATCTTCTTGTTTTTCAGTGTATTTTACTTAGGAAGTAGTGTTGGACTATTAATCAACTTAAGCTTTGCTTCTTATGTGGGTTTTTAGTTATGAGTCACTAACCTTTGAAAATTTTATTCATGTTTATCATTTTTGTTAGTAATATCTTATTAGGGACTAAAGTTCTTAGAAATTGAAAAATGATTTAATTTTGAAATCTGTAATACTGCAGGACAAAGAACTGCTCTCCAATATTTTCTGTTTGTGTAACGCGCTAAAAGGGTGCATACTAGTATTTCTTCATTATTGAACTACTATTATCCCTATATTAAAAAGCAGACTCATAAACCATTTAATTTCAATTCAACTTCAATCAAATGGAGCTGGAGACTACAGAATTTTTATCATCTTTCTGTTTTTAAAATTACGCTACGCCTCAATTTCGCAATTACGAACAAATATTTCCTAAGGGACACGTACATTTATTGAAACGTCAAGAAGACAACGTAATTATAATTTCTTTGAAACTAAAATTCTTTGAAAGGAGTACTTCTATTATACTTTCATGACTCACATTCTGATGCGTTCTTTCAGCTTTTTATATTCACTTTGATTAGTATGTAATAAATGTTGCTATTGTATTTATAAAGATTCATTTATAACGATGGGCCTTAATCACAGCTAAACAATTTTAGTATATTTTATTTTAATACTCGGAAGCTATTCATTCTGAAGTCCCTCCCTAAATTAACCCTCTATTCCTGTACTTATAGGTACTGCTTACTATACTAAATCTTATAACATTTGTATTAACTTATAATTTGTTACATAATACTATCCACTACCTTAAATTAAATGAAATAGATAGGTTTTGCAGCTCATCACTACTTTTTACTAATTACTCTATTTATTGGATCACAGCATTTTTGTGATCGTCATCAGTACATCGGGATCAGCGAATGTTAGGAAGATTATATAATGCTCTCAAATGTATGTAAAATCTAGAAAGTTAGAAACCCCATCTCGACAATATAGTGGATTATGACCGAAGCCCTCCTCATATAAAGTGAAGATCCGTATCCATGGATATAAATGTATTAATGATGATGGGGGGAAAACGCCCTCAAAGAAGACCGCAAATGTGTTGAAAAGACAATGTGAAGAAGGTCGCCGGATTGAACGGGATTAAATGGATCTCGCAAATAAAGGCAAATATTGAAATAGCATACTCTAAAATGGTCAAGGAAAGCTAAGGAAGAAATAGAATGATGATGATAATAATGATGCATAAAAAAGTATGTCATGCCACAAAACACAGTCATTTAATCTATTGCCGAATAATTACTGCTTTCAAAAAAATATTTCATGAAAATGTGATCGATAGCGATTACGAATTTACGTATCGTGCGACGCCATGTTTCCATGTTCGCTGTGCCGACAAACACCGATACAGCACCGATAAATCTGATACAACATTCATATCTAATAAACTCATGTTTTGTAACCTTTACTGTTGCCGCTATCGGCTTACATAAGAGCGTTGTCTCCGTCGATCTACCTACACCGATACACATATCGATTGTGATAATGATTTCTTCATATCAACGCATTTGCTATATCAGCAGCGAATTTGCACTCGATATGTTCTGTACTAATTTGCAAGAATGCTTAAAAGGGTACGAGATTGAAGCGGAAAGCGATGTCCGCTTCTGCTGAATAATGTTCCCGAAGCTTAGCCTACAAAGAGAGAAATGTGATCAGGGGAATTCAATTGACGTTGCACAGGGAGGAGCAGGCCGCTCCGGCATTAATCGTGATTTCTCTTTTTAGAGATTTGCACGTCTATAACGTAGATGTAGACGTGCGCGGGCTAGCACTGCAATTTTTGAAGCTCAATACGGGGTTCGCTCGGTTTTTAGAGCTGATAAATTAATTATGCTAGCGTGGAGCCCTCATTGAGGTACGGCACGGGTATATAGTCCATCGGATTTTATATTAAGCTCATGTCTATAGTTGGATACAGTTATTGCGAAAGGGTATTCTGATATTTTAAAGTGACATGATTGGACGGTTTTATAGTTACAATATTTTATTATAAAGAAGATCTTTGCTGTGAACAAGCGTTGGTAAATAAATTAAGGGTCTTAATTTCCTTATGTCATTATTGTTAGTGTGCGTAGTATTAAGTCTATACTTGATAGGAAGACCTGAAAGTCTGGAAAGTAAAATAATGTGACAGTCATTGTCTACTAATTTACTCTAGCATTTCCATCTCCATCTTCGCCATTCCCAACTTTGACTAGAGATGTACAAGTACACTAATATTGCATTAAAATATTTTATAAAGGACAGCAAAACTATTCAAAGTTGGCGATAAAATAGCAACTCTTCTACTGTTGTAAATGCGCAATTAGTAAATGTTATATGTCAAACGTTTGAACAAAATGATTACAAAGATTAATAAAAAATAACTTACCCGTTAAATGGATAGCCCGCGAAAGCAGCATCATAGGGGTGGTATACCGCCGGGTAGGGCCAACTTGCTGCACTGGCTGCTAAGTTTTCTTTCAGTTCAATTCCTGCCGCCTGTTAAAATATATTGGATTATTTAGTACCATTTTTACTACCATTACTTACTCTAATGACATGTGAAATAAAAATATATATGCAAAATCATAGTAGAAAATATGTGTATTACGTGTTTATTTGAATAATATAACATTAATAATATTAAACGTAATAACAATTCAATAATAACAAATTCAATAATAACAATTCGATCAAATAATATGTTAAGGTAGGTATAAAAAATAAAACTAAAACTGTGAGTTCATTTGAAATGTTAATAGCTAATTTGAATAGTTTCAATGTTCTCTTACTTAGAATTAGTAAACTTTTTCTATGGCACTGTTGATACTTAAAATTGATATAGATATTAACAACAAACGCAGCTATAAATTCATCACACCGAGCCATAATATCTCCTTTCTCGTTTCCGGTAGCTTTAACTTAATCCATTACCAGAATGCACCTCAACGGATTGATTTCTTGATCGATCGTTTTAGTGTTCCGTCTTAACTATTATTATTTAATGGTCGAAGATAGACGACGTATGCATCAATCATCTCCCGTTAGACAAATGTATCTTTTTTGTTTGTTTAAACTTCATACTAATGGCTTCAAATTCTAATATATGACTCTGTTACAAGACACTCTTTGGATTTAACAAGTTCTATGCAGTTTAAATCTTGAATGTCATAACAGATATATTGTTT
>DWNR01000336.1:0-21057 GCA_018250455.1 Polygonus leo | reverse complement strand
TTGTAAGTATGGATGTTTGTTACTCTTTCACGTAAAAACTACTGAATGGATTTTAATGAAACTTTACAATAATATAGGTTATACATCAGAATAAAACATAGGCATTTTTAAGGCAGAACAACGTTTGCGGGGTTAGCTAGTAATTCATATTTATGTTCGTCATATCAAGAACCTCTCCCTCGTTGGCGATGAAACCTTTACCTTTCCTACTTACGATAGATGAAAATTGTTCACGTCGGTGTAAACTTATTGCGCTTCGGTGTAAGGAGCGGTTGCTATAATTATAAACATATATTGTGTATAAATCAGCGGAATGGCCGCTTTAGTTCCGTTCAATCACTTTAAATCTGTTATGTTTAGCTAGTTAAATGTAAATCTCTTCAGTTAAACATGGAAAGGGCCTACTTTTAGACGTTTTTGTAGATGTGAGCAAGATTTGTTATTTATTTATGGCCTTATACGAACATAATTTGGGATGAGAGAATAATCAATAAATTAAACAGTAAGGTAAATATTATTTTAATTTATGCATAAGCGCCTTTTAGTGAATGATATAATTACGACGACGAATAAAGACCTGCTTTGTTATTACCGAGAACTTTGATGTATATGAACTCTGAGATTACCTTTGCCAGTTACAACTCCTGCATTGCGTCTGGTGCAAGTATGGATGGACAGGCGAAGTTAAGTGTGTTCGACACACGAGTCGAACACCTTAACTGCTGGGGGATAATAACGCATTAGTACGTAACCCCTTATATCTATCCATTACAAGCAATTTCAGAAAATGGTCTACAGCACTATTGTTTATCTGCTTTAACTGTTGGGTAGCAATTTTTCTATTTTAATGACTATCTTTCTTACCAGATTTAAATTTGAACACACAGTTTGTTATGTAGACTTATATATAAATAAAGGAATCAATTCAAAATCGACCTTTGGGTATAAAAATGAGAGTTACACTTTTTTAAGTTCAACTTTGTCATGTGTTTGAATACCATTTTGAAATCTTTGTTAGATGCGCCAACTTTTGATAAAACTTGCCATTTTTGCCGTGCCATTTGTTCCTTTTTTTGACACCGTACGATGTCAACATTTGTATAAAATAATTTTCTTTGAAAAATTAAATCGCAGTCATAGTGACTTAATTTGCTATCACAATCGATAGCCAAATTATTGAGGATATCATAACAAAAATTAGCACACTGCCAATCGGCGATTACTATATTTCAAAAAAGTAACAAGGGTGTGGATTTTTTTTTGCCAAACAGTTTATTTCAGTGACCCCTCGGCCAATTTTCTTCAGATTTTTTTTTCATGACAGGCATAAACATACCTACCTCTATTTTACAGATTATTATTGAATTTTGGGAAACTCTGTGTATAATAATTACTTTATATAGTGCTATATCATACTTACTTCTATATCTTACTTAAAGGCACCTTCAGGCTTCATCCGATCAAGGACGTCAATCAATTTTCAGATAACATCAAAAATTTTAATTAAAATAAAGTTTTTCCATGATTATGTTGTATCTATCAACCTATACCTATCAATGCACAATTCTTAATGACACATTTCGAACTATACGTTGGGACTGCTTATTACCCGCAATAATGATAATAATTATATAGAATTACCTAAGCACGTACACAATAAAGAGAACTTTACACAGAAATTCATACAATATTAATAGAATAATCAAGATAGTATGAAAAGGCTTAGTATAAGATATTATTCAGCATTTTAGATAACAATCACGTAACCAATTAACCCTATAATGCCGAACATAAATAAAATCTGCTTGTACTGAAGGATAACAACTTAGTTAGCGATGCTGTTTCGATTTACGCACTGGCGCCTGAATGTAGATATATATAAATAATGTGTCTGTATGTCACTTTTTTAAACAATTGACAAATATGCTTTCATACATTGTGTTTTCACAAATAGCAAAACATTGCTGGATAAAAAATAATTATTTTCCCATAATATAAGTATAATTTATGCAATGTTTGTATTTTATAAGAAAAAAGAAAAAATGTCATATTACTATTTTTTAATGTCAGTTTTAAGTTTATGTTCACGGAAATATAATAAAATTGTAACATTACTGTTTTCTGGTGTTAATGTTCAACAATATTATTCAGTCTATTGAATTTCATAAAGTAATCATAATATCGTAAAACTTAATTATTTCATAGGTAATCTACACTAATATTATAAAGAGGAAAACTTTGTTTGTGTGTTTGTTTGTTTGTAATGAATAGGCTCAAAAATTACTGAACCGATTTTAAAAATTCACCATTCGAAAGCTACATTCTACGAGTAACATAGGCTATATTTTATTTTGGAAAAAATAGGGTTCCGTATGATATTTTGTTTTTTCGGACACAAGCTGTAAAAATTCAAACAGCAAGTTACTTATTTTGCGTACGCTGCATAAACTATAAAAGATAGAACCATACATCTATAATATAGGTATATTTACCTACGTTTTAACTTTATGATGCCGCCGAACATACATAAAATCTATTTGTAATGAAGGAGAGCAACTTAGTTGCTGTTTCGATATTCGTACTGGAGCCTGAATCGTGTTGTCAATTACCTAGTGTATGTATAGAAAAAAAATATACCTACCGTCTACCTGTATTTTTTATAATTATGCGTTTACATTTGATTGTGAAAATTCTTTTAAAAAAATGATATTTTTATTCTAATCTTTAATAAGTAGTTGGTTTTTGCTTGATTTTTGTTAAAAAAGATAACATTAGCTTTACGCAATGTTAATTTAACATCATCAGATTTAATTTTATGTCAATTCTTACAGAATGAAAATTTTTCGACAGTCAATTGAATTAATGGAAATTGTCTTTTAAAATATTTATAATAATGTACCACAAAAAGGGTTTTTTCTTTAAATATAGACACGCGGACGAATCCAGGAGTAAATGCTCCTCTGTATATAGTAATGTTCACTCGTTAGCATTCGTCCTCGTATCATTATTCGTTTTCGTCCAGCCATTCGTCCTATTCAACTGCAAAGGACTTGTACCCTAATTATCTGTATTCACGAGCAAAAGTACTGAGCTATTACCTTATTTATTGTACGTAAGGGACAAACTGTGAAATAATGATGGTTTGGGACAAACAGGGACAGACGTTGATGAACAATCTTTTTTTATCGCAAGGTAGAAAACGAGCATGCAGTCCACGTGATGGTAAGTGGCCACTGCCGCCCATGGACATCAGTAATCATCCTCAAGTACGTTGAGTTGAGTAATACCTAAGTTAAGATGCGTTGCCAGCCCTGAGGACTAAGATGTTCGCCTCGCGTTTAAGTATAGCCGGCAACTACGCCTCTCCATACCGAAACACAATAAACTGCTTCACGGAGGATTATGAGGGTGGCGGTGGTACCTCCTCGGTAGAACTACATGAGTTCTACCACCTACCAAACTACTGCTAAACTACTACTTGTCTCATATTCATCTTCCAGCTGCTAACATACGAGCCGTCGGAGCGGCTGGGCGCGGGCAAGCTGGGCGTCGACGAGATCAAGCACCACCCCTACTTCAAGCACATCGACTGGCACCACGTGTACGAGTCCTGGATCGTGCCCGACTGATTCCTGTAGTGCCGCCACCCGGCAACAGATGGCGCTGTTTCGTGAATTGCGTTGTTGGAGATTTAAACTGAGTGATTTGTGTTGGATTTTGTATAACTATAGTGTTTGTATTACACAGTAATGCCTGAATTGTTCGTCGAAAATAGATTTCAATTTGTATAATTATAGTATTTGTACTATGTATACACAGTAATGCCTGAAATGTACGTCAAAGTTTGATATTTATTTTCCCTTATAATGTTATGTATTCTAATTATAGCGTTTGTACGCAGCGATGCCTAAATTGTACGTCAAAATTCGATATTTATTTCCCCTTATAATATTGTGTTTCGGGTGTCTTAGACAATTAATTTCTGAGATACGTCTTCCGATAAAATCTATAGAACATCCATAGGTTCAGAATGGTTCATTATTTTTGACAATTGTCGTTGGTAATAAAAGTTTAACTCTCATAGCAAAAAAAAAACAATACATTAGTTCTCTAATGTTGTACTTGGTCAACTACAACACTTTTAAAACATCCCCAAAAGAAAGTATAAAATTTTATAATTGTCAACTGATCACTGTCCTACAACTGGATTAAAAAAGTGTTTACAATTTGGAAATATAAAAAGGTATTTCCAATGACGGAAATATTTTTGTTAACTATTATAATAGAGCTTCAAATATAGTGAGATATTTATATAACATAATAGGTAGTATGTATAGGATATAGTAGTAAAAATAAAATAACGGAAAGGTATTTTATACTGAGGATTCTAAAATTAATTTCAACATAAGACTTTATTCCTTTGTATGTGAAAAAAATAATTTCAAAAATTTCTTTTGTTTTTGAATTCAGCAAATATAGCTTATATTATAAAGATTTACTTTATTTATTTATTAAGTAAGTAATAAATAATTGCCAGTCATAGGGACTGCCGGTAGAAGTGAAAACTTATAACTTAAAACAACCACAGTACCTATCACTCAAATGACAATATGGTAAAGTGGTCAACTCAAGTTAACAATGTTGTTTATTGCGTAATGCTTGACGCCGTACGGCGATTTTCTATCAGTGACTACTGCTGGATTCCGAACTGTACTATACGATACGCTGTATCGATGCGTGAAAGAGAGAGCGCGACTGGTGAGTTTTGGGACGCAACTTTGTCGCTGAACGCGTTCAATTGGTTAAACGCGTTCAAACAAAACAACGTAATAATTGACTCACTTTTTGAGTTTACTCGTTAAGTAATTATAGACTATTTTGCAATACCTTAAGCGTAAATATGTCTATAACACGTTCCCATTATATCCTTGATATAGAAGTTTTCACTTCAAAAATGTACATCAAAGAGTTTAAGGAACTAATCAATCTCGAGATCACTGATACAATATAATTTTACATTTCAACTGAAGTGCTTACCATAAATTCGGAGCCTTTATGATCGAAGAGTAATTGAATATTTAGCTGTTGCAAACCATTTGAGAATCTTTGTTCAAGAGTGGGTATGTTTAAATTAAATTTCATGAATCTTTGCATTGAATGAATGAATATTGAATTGTTTGTTATTCACAATTCAAATCAAAAGATCTCGCTTGTATTGCAATATTTGTTGCAATTTGTTTGTTATGTTTCAAACACAAGAAAATAATATAATATTTGTGTGTGTTATTTTTATGTTTAGTGGCAATGTATTTTTTCTTTTTTTAATGTACTTAATGTATATGTGTGTATTATCTAGTCGTAAAATATATTTCGGAATTATACAATCAAAAATTTTAAATTAATACGTATAGTTAAATTTAATTTATTAAGTACAAGTATTATTATTATTTAAGGAGATATATTTAATCATTTATTTAAGCATATGTATAAAAAATCTCTTGCTGTCAAAGTATTCTGTTGAAAAATAAATATTTCAAAAGTATATTAAAATACGGAAGTAGTACTTCTTTCAGGAAATTTACATTTTTTGGGCATCCGAAGTAGCAAGCGAGCATGTAGTCCACCTAATTTTATGTGACAACCACTACACAATACATGTGTGAACAAACTTGGGACAGTCAATTGTTTTAATTCCAACCTGATTTGAAGTGTGTTGCTACTCATACGAGTAGGTAGTGAAGCATTTGTTATGAACTCAAAATAATATTATAATTATTCAATTAAGTTGCTTTGTAGATTTCATCAATATGAAATTCTGCCTGTTCTTTCACTTTTAAAATTGAATTGCAATGCAAACTAAAAGCATGATATTTTTCCGCACGGATGTAAGGTATTTATTGAAATGCATCATTTAGCAGGTACATTTATTTATCGATATGTGAAACAGTAGTTATACAAATGAATTTAAGAAGTATGTCTTCTGTCGCGTTTATAAGAACACGCCGCTTTTTACTTTAAATAAACACAAGAATTGTGAATTATTGCAATTAGCAATACACATTTAATATTCATTGCTTTATATCTAATATTCCTTGATTTAATATCAAAAATACGTGTTGTTACAAAATATTAGAGAATAGTAACAAAAACGCGTATATGAAAAACTAGTATTTTCATGTACTAATTAAGGTATTTTGATTAAATTAAGAATAGGAATGAAATGCCACCATATTCTCACTTGTTACCATAAACAACATATTTAGATAATTAAAAAAAAAAACTGCAGCAATTTAATTATCTTTTTCAAATTATTCTTTTTAAGACATTTGGCAAATATATAGACAGGTAGGAAATTGTTCCCATTCTTATTTTAATCGAGTTATAGAGAATGTGAACTTTAGAGAAATATGCAATAAACATACAAGTATGAAGACTTACATTTTCAGTAGATATTTTTATAGAATGAGTAGAGGATTCGAATTTGTATCACATATTGTATTGGAATAAAGAACTTACTGTAAGTGTATCATTTTTATTTTTAACATGAACCCCATAATCGAAATGAAAACTAAGGCAGTCAAAATAAGCGATAAAAATACCAGAATTCAGTTTTTACTGATTTAAAACTGATTTTGTAAAATAAAAATAAATGAACATGCCATCTTAATACCATTGGAGAAACCAGCAATGGAAAACCAGCCAATAACTTAGAAAAACCAATTGTTAGCGGTAAAGTGGGGGGAAAACGATCCAGGGGTCGAAAGAGGTGGTCCGACCAAGTGTCCAAACAGCTGGGCACCATGGTCAGTGAGGCCCTACATTATACTGCAGACCGCCAGGAATGGCGCGAAATAATCACCAATAAGTTGAGGCAGGAACATCACGAATTAAGGAGGAGAAGGTGGATCCTAATAGTGATATTCGAGCGTTAGCGATTTTACGACGCTTACACAGGGTCCCTGGTTCAATTCTCGGCCTGTCATAATTTTAAAACATGAATTTAGATATCTGTTCTAGGTCTAAATTTTTCGTTTATTAGGCTTTGTGTCCATGACACTTTATGTATACACAGGGAATCCTAGTGTGGGGCTATGAGTACTTATAAAAAGTTTTATAAAAGTTACGTTAGATAATAATCTGTTGTAGTCCGAATGTGACTTGACATGGATCGTCCACTTGTCCGCGAACAAGTAGGTAATGTAAAACTTATTACAATACGACTTGCATCACTCATTCTCAGTGAATCAAGATTCTGTGGGCTCGGCCCGGTGTGCCCTGCACATACCAACCAGGGTCATAGAATTTCTTCTAAGGTGATCAACTCCATATCAGTTACGCATTCTATTTTAAGCTTTATTTATAGGCAGTTAAAGATATTTATTCTCTAAAATTTACACACCATTCATTGCACTTACTGCTTGTCGAAAAAGTACTTTAATAGAGATTTGCTGTGAATTTAAATTCTATCAACGTTTAAGACGATAAATAGAGTTGATAAACTATTGTAAACCTTATGGCTACAATTTTAAGTTTAAATCGCAATGTTGGCTTGAAAGTTGTCGTTATAATCCGGTCTTACAAGAATGTGTTTTCAAGTTCGCTTATTTATGATAGCCTATAGCCATTCCAACTTGTTTGTATAATAGCTCAGTCTTAAGAGAATGCAAGACGGCGATTGGCCGCGTTCAGTTTTAAGACAGTCGTTTATTTGACAATCGAATGTTTGGTTGTGTCGCGCATGCGTAGTGTTAAAAAAAAACAATTTCGAATTCGTGAATCGCGGTACAATTTCGAATTTGGAATTTTGGACATTCTTGTATGAAAACTTCGAAAAATACGTGGTTATATCGAGTGATAAAAGAGAATAAATTTTCTAATACGAAAACGGGTTTATTCCCATAGAATTTTTGGAATTTTTGAATTCTCTATTAGTAAACATTGTTTTGTTTCTGTTCGGGAACTGGGTGTTATTTTCTTCGAGCATCGCGATATTTTATTGGATACCATCTGGAAAGGTAAGTCCTTTCTAACTAGTTTATGCATTCACTTTGTAAATTAGTTGCCTACCTATATCTATGACTGTTCACTCATGTTTTAAGTAGCCTATTATTTTTGTTGTAAATCTAATTACTGACGTTCTTATTACAAAATAAGAATGTATGCCAAAGTTAATGCTTACTTTTATCATAGTATGAGTATCTATACTACTACTTATGTTAGATACGAAAAAAATACAAATATTTATTTTATTAAACTTAGAAGTTTGGATTTGAAATAAAACACGTTTATACGATTCTTTATAATGTCCGATTAAATAATTTTTAGTATTATTTTGAAATACACAGATATACTGACCTATCTTCACTTTTTGAGCGTTAGTAAATATTTATTGTGCTTATTCAATATATGTATTTCAGTAGTATTGTATCTTTTGTATGTAAAATAACATAACATATCCATTGTTTATAGCTTCATAGTTACTTTCCGCTTTTATGCAAATTCCCGCCAAAATTGGAAAAACAAGTCCGTTACTTTACTATTAATTGTATACTAGTCACGCTCTTATTATTTAAATTAAGTATTCATAAATAGAGTTGAATTATACTTTATAATATTTAATTCAACGAGCATCCGCGTTTCAAGGTATTTTTATTGTAGGAGAAACTCATTTTTATTGTGTTTACATAGTTTCAATTTTACAAAAGTGTTACCAAAAACTAATTTTGAGAAATTGTTTAATGAAATTTAACTTTTGGCTGCGGTTCGTAACTTTGGATTGGCGTTTACTTTCGACCTTTAGGACTTTTAGGTATAGGTATATGACTATAAGCAAATACTTACAAAGCGGGATAGTTAATTTTTCTTAAAGCTCAAAAAGTGAAGACACAGCTGTGTCCTAATTGGAAGTCGATTATGACCGAGGCGTCGATCAAAATATACAAATAGTCGAAAAGCGAACACACAAATTTTCGGAAATTCACAAATTACGGAGCAATAGTTTACAAATTTCGTTATCATGTGTAAGCATGCACGAATATGTTCTGAGAAGAGCTATAAATCAACAACGACTGGCACACATTTCAAGCGTGATAAAAAAAACATTTAATTTATGAAATATCATCTAACGCACATACGGTACAAGCCGGATCTAGAAAATACCTAACATTCTAAGATTTCTAAGGTTATATGTAGGTACATTCATACTAGTACATGATCACATGAGCTACCTCATCGTTTATACATTACATATTGCGTTGTAACTCTATTAAGCGTGATTATGGTTCTAAATTACTTGACTCCTTCCGACACTGATAATCAAGATTGGAGCGAATAATTACATTAACAAAAGTAGTAGGTGAAAAAATTACGAAAATTAAACTTGAATTGGTGTGTGTTCTGAGGTCTAAGTGGAATCGAACATGAGTAAGATTACATAGAAATCTCGCATTTATTTTGACTGCGGTTTAACTAATAGCTGTTACTTGGTTGAACACATTTAAAAAAAACAATACAGTCCACCTGGTGATAAGAGGTTACCGTTACCGATTGGCATAATAATTAAACTCAGAAGGAAGGTCTAAAAGAAGTTTATGATAAAGACCACAAATCCCTGAGTTCGGGGATGGTAGTCTCCTGTAACCAATAAGCACACCTGACGGACCGAAACTAAATTCATCATCACACACCCTTAAGATTTTTTACAATCTTTTAGGCAAGTAGGTTTAGTTATTAGTTAGATAATTTAAGTTGAAACCAAATTAATATAAATTAATTTGGTTTAGCAGCGTCCGCTTCTTCGTTTTTCTTCGTTGCCTATGGACCTAATCTGGAGGTCTGCTCCAGATTAGGCCCTGCTCATATTTTGGAAAATAATTACTGTCCATACAATGTAATCTTTCCTTTAGTGGCCTATCGGTATCGATGAATTATAAGAAAAATGAAGTCGGAAAATGCGTAGAAAGAATATTAAAAGTTACTTACTTATGAAAGTATACAAAAAATTATTTAAACGGGACCACCTCGGACCCATTTTGAACACATAGCTAATTTTTTTTTGAAATATACATAAAAAACATTAAATTCATATAGACGAACATATAACCGCCTCCTTTTTGAAGTCGGTTAAAATGGCACATTCTTTTCTTAAATAGAAAGAGCATTATTTATGGTATCAATTTTTTTACTATTTATAGTCATTGGTGAAGTTCAATTGTTATTTTTTATGATAACTATTATAGACGTACCTAATTTGTAAATAATAGACTGAAAGGCTAACAAGTAGAGAAGGTCAGTGCCAAATGATTGTTTGCATGAAGTTTGCCACTTACCTTATTTGATACTGGGTAGTTAGATAGTTACATAGATGGTAATTCTAATGTTTCGTTTTATTTTACAGTAAGTTAATGAACATGCTAGAAGAAAATTCTCAAAAATGCAAGAAATATTGCAGCAAAGAATTATTTTTATAATATTACAGAAAAAATGTTTTAACCAAACGATTTTTTGCGTGAAATATGCCTTAGCTTATTTGATATTGTGTAGTTAGATAGTTACATAGATGCTTATACTATTTTACAGTAAATAATTATAAATGTGAGAAGAAAATTCAGAAAAACCTGAAGAGTAATTTTTTTTGTGAAAATTTCATGTCTACTTCTAATGGTGTAATAGATAAGTTGAACAAATGCTGAAAAGATCGATTTTTATATGTCGATATTTATATATACCTATTAAAGTTTAAAAGATAAAATGCAGTGACTTACGGGATTTCGATGCGAATCGATTCCAAAATCAATTTTCCCAAAAAAAGTCGCCATTCCTATTCGGCGAAACTAGCCACCTGCAAAATATCGGAGAAAATCTCTACTTGACGAATTTCGCAACGCGGCAATAACTTTCGTATAGTTAAATTATTTTTCTCCGGCAATGTTAAACAACTTTCGCTTACATAACTCGGTTTATGTAAACTGTGCTTCACATGTTAATCTTGTGTTGACCACGCCTCTTTAACCTACTTCGAAAAGGAGGAGGTTGTGAGATTCTGAATTCTATTTTTTTTTATGTGGCGACGCTTTTTTTGATATGAAAGTGAACTCGAAGTGTGCTAGGGGAAAGGGCTAGTGTGATGGATGTGTTCATTTATTCAGTACAAAATAGTTTCGATGTTTTACATCTGCCAAGCGTGCAATTACAGTTATTTTTTTTGTTGTAAGTTACGGGGTTTATCAATTTTGAAGATATTTATTATCGATTCTTTTATTATCGAGTTTGGTTT
Source organism: Polygonus leo (assembly GCA_018250455.1). Lineage (NCBI taxonomy): Eukaryota > Metazoa > Arthropoda > Insecta > Lepidoptera > Hesperiidae > Polygonus > Polygonus leo. Next base: position 9,782 of record DWNR01000336.1, on the reverse strand, counting down.
TGATCTAACGCACTTTACACTTAACCTAAATATTTCGTCGCGAACAAACATTTGGTTATTTCATTTGGTAACTTTGAAAAATCACAGGTCCCTTTTTACGCCTAAATTTAACCCCCGAGTAAGGAGCTTACATCAGGCTGAGTTTAGCCTCAACTTACCCATTAATCAAGTACTAACACATCATAATGATTTTCATATTAGCAATCATTTGAAAGTCAATTGATTACTTCCAGGTGCTCAATTGAATAGCTGTGGCCATTCTCACACGTCCCGCTTGTTATTGTTATAACAATGTTTACACGATTGTTTATCCACCCTTCCCACGTTCGACAGAATAACAATAAAATTGTTTACGTTGTAACTATAAACTGCCGTGTCGCTAGGAAGCGGTGGAGATTTGATTGGTATAATAATATAGCTACCGAATTGAATTGAAGTGCCTATTGGGCCCTTATTCTTGAAAAAAAAGTCAAAAGATTGGAATTGCCACGAAAGGAATTTCGTAAACCCATAAGTTTCTAAGTTTACAGCGGTTTTAAAGTAAACTAAATCAACATTACATGCAATACTCACTTAATAACCGAGCGGTTATTATAATGGAAATATTTTCAAGACCCTTCCTTGGGTTTGATGGTGTGAATTTCGGATGGGTGTTGAGGGTCCAGGGTTCAAAAGCAATAAGTTATTGATTTTCCATCTAGTCAGTCAGTGCAGTATAAGTGAGTTTCTTTGGAGGAATCGCACATTTATTTGTCTTCTGAGATTTAATTAACATGGATTTCTAAAACCATTAAAAAAAACAACTAATTATTTCTAATAATAAATTATCCGCATGTACATAGAAAGAAAATACATTTAGTTAAAAGCAATTCTAGTGTTTCGGTTGGTAAATGGTTACGCCATACCTGCTAAGGCTAATATTCTAATAGTGTGACTGTTGCACCAACGCATGTGATCGACCTTATGTAGAACTTCAGCCGTATTTGGGACTCGTTAAAAATATTTATGACAGTGACCATTTACCATCAGGTGAATTACGGCTTGAGACTGAATTAATAATGATTTTGAATTTGATGAATTTTTGACACGTTACATAAAATGCTTAAGGGATTTTATAACCTCGATTCACACATCAGATAAGTATTTTATCCCTAATTTGTATCTTGACTAAATTTTGAAATCCACATACACTAAGTTACGGAAGTTATTTCTTGTACAATAACTAAGTATGCAAATGTAAGTTTGTTATATTTTCACGTCTTATCTACTTAAATGATTATCATGCTTTGTCAGGAGACGCTCTGAGGATGTTGGAACTTTTAATCAAAACAGGAAGTAGTTTCCAAACAAGTGAAAAAATTAAGTGCTAATAGAGCTCTGCATTTGCGTTCCTTTTGGTGTGTGTGGAAACGCTGATGACTTTCCATCAAGCCCGTCAGCCTCATCGCTAGGTTTAGGTATAACAGAGCATAAAAAATCCCTCACGATAATCAATAAAGATCATCCACGTCCATCTAAAAAACTATTAAAGCGATTTCAATGAAATTTTGGAATGTGCCTATAAGTTATTTCAATTTATGATAGGATACCTTTGGACCCGACTAGTCGATGTCGTCTGAAGCCAAGACAAAGTCTGCCTTAGACCATTAGTTTATTATTCGGAATTGTGTAACACTCCGTGCGAAGCCGCAAGCAGAAGCTAAAAGTAATAAAAATCTACTTTTATGTCATTGCTAATCCACTGCAAGCGTACTGTTAGAGAAATCACTGTCGTCACGATTACACCGGCATCAGAAGCAGGGCCTGTTGAGCCCGTGGTCACGTACGATGAGGGTTTCAAAGCAAGGTTTCTCGCGATCGATGCGTGCGTTGAGAATGGAATTTGATAATCAATCGATTTGATGTGATTATGATTCTGTCTTGTGGAGTCAACGATTTAGTGAATAAAAAGTTCAAAATACGATTGTATGTTTGTTTATTAAGCTTTTACGCTTCATCTGTATCGCTTATACGCCGTAATACGTAATCGTTTAGTAAATCAATAATATGCATTGTCAGAGGTACACAAAAGAACAAAGGATACCTTAATTAAAGAAAAGGAAGTTGTTCCAGAAGGTTACAAATATGCTAATCTTTGAAACTAACTACTAAAGCGATTTTTATGAACAAGCCAAGCAAAATTTTTATGCACAGAGGTACATGTAACTTACTTCAACTTGAGAGACAGAATCCACCTGATGGCACTGATGTCGAGATATTTTCTAAAGGCACGACAACGTCTGTTCGGATCGCCTAGTTTATCCGATATACATAGAAGACATAATTGTGAAATAGGGCGCGCCAAGCTGCGGACAGACGCTGGTAATAAATTAAGAACGATTTTTATGTAATGGATAATCCACTGCAAGAATAATGTAAGAAATTACAAGCAAAGACCTACGCACGTACGACGAGGGCGTGAGAGCACGCGGTTTCTCGCGATCGATGCGTGCGTTCAGAATGGAATTTGATAATCAAGCGATTGAAGTGATTATGATTGTCTTGTGGAGTCAGCGTTACAGTGAACCATAAATTAAAACTACTTCGCAACACGTAATAATTTGAGGTGAGAGTGAGAGATAACTATATGTAAATCTTCATGGGCTTTTACAGCTTCACCGAGCGTTTATGGCAAGCCAACTGAGGGCTCAGCTGGGAAAGAAGACCTGGGCTAGAAGGGGAAGGATGGATTCCAACAGAGTCAATTAACATTTCAATAATACTTTAGGTTTATTACAAATGTCCATGGGTGGCAAGGAACACTAACTATCAGGTGGACTACACGACAGCTAACTACATGTTACGTTTACGTTTGATAAAAAAAATGGACCGCTTTTCGGTATACCAACGATTCACATACATGTGTGTTGTTGTATAAGTGTATGCTGTAGAGGTGGTGGTCTTAGTGGTCGTCATCGCTCCAAAACGGAGCATCATCAGCATAAATTGACGTGAAACTCCCGAAGGTTCTTTTAAAACGTCTTTTAAAACAGTTACCGAAAGATAAAATAAATCTTATAATACAAATTCGGAATAGATAACAAAATGGTGCAATACGTGTGAAACCGCAGGCAGAAGCTAGTTAACAATAATAATAATATAGCCTTCATTGGTTACAAAACATCGGCACGGTGCACCGCAAATTGGTCGCAGAAGTGTCTAATTTCTGTGGCTATTGATATCGGCGAAATGTAATCACCCGCACTGGTATTTGGCGAAGTGGAGTTTAAATTCATGTCATTCAGTATGTGAATACACTTTAATTACACACAAAATTTCGAGGAGTTTGGCAACAGACACCGCGATACGAGATTTTATCTATACAAACAAATAAAATTGGAGTGTCTGTTTGTAATATAAAAATAACTGCGTTTTACTAAATGCATATGTATGTATACATGGTACATATACCAAAATAACATTTTTTTTTTTAATTTTTGTCTGTCTGTCTTTCTGTCTGTTCCGGCTAAACTCTGGAATGGCTGGACCGATTTTGACGGGACTTTCACTGGCAGATAGCTAATGCAATAAGGAGTAACTTAGGCTTAGGTTATTACTTTTATTTTATCTATTTTTATTTCAGAATTATATAACATAATATGAACGCGGACCGAATTCCACGCGGGTGGAGCCGCGGGCTCAGCTAGTATTAGATAAAATTAGGGGATAAGAGCAATAGAAAACAATACGATTCAATTTTCTTTAAACGATTAACTTCAGAATTTTGTCTGTCTGTATGTTAATAGCCCTGTTATACAAAAAGTAACACGTGAAACTAAATATCGCATTAATAACCTGTAAAAACAGCAATACAACTGTATTGCTTATGTTTTGCATGCCTTAAGCGCGAACGCGCTAAGGTATAGTTCCACTGGGGCCTAAAAATCAAATCTCTGTTTAAAATCTACTATTTTTTACTACGCCATCTTGACACGCCTAGAAACCTGTTACTAACTAACAAGGCGGAAGATAAATATTACTAAGCCTATAATAATTCTACTTCCTGAATGAATTATCTTAGTCAATCAACCTTTGCCTACTAGGTCAGAAGAGTTGCGAATTCTATGCAATCCTTGGTGATCGTACCCATATGGAAGGTTGAAATGAGGTTGCTACAGCATGGAATAAATAATAATAAACCAGGGCATTGGTCATATCACGACGATGCCTAAGTAAAGATTTAGAATGCTGATGTGAAATTCGACTTCAACTTTTTTTGTTCTTGGTGCAAGTACCTTTACTTTTGTCTTACGTTACTTGGTGACTAAAATACTCACCTAGGATTCTACCTCAGATTTTTTAAACGTTAGAAGTTGTAATTTCGTATGCCTTTCGCTGAAGATAAACATCAAACGGTAGACGCACAGATACATGCAATAGATATAAAACAATTCTTAAATATTTGTGCAGTTTACCAATTCACACTTAGTAAGCCTGGAAACTTGTAATGTCCTAATAGGTACTAAATATATTACTTACTACACGGTATATACTTGTTATGTCCTAATAAATACTAAACACTTCAACTCCCCATTTCAAGTTTATATAATGAACAACTTTAATGTATGACCACAAAAGATTTTTTCTAATAAGGCAGTAGGAGTCTATAATAACTTCGCGTATGGTGGTGAATACCGTTAGGTGTAACGTTCGACTTGGTATTGGTAGCTAATATGTTGAAACGATAAAGTAACAGTCAATTAAATACGCTGGTATATTCTTTACACTTAGCAACGGATATTTTTTCGTATCTAGTTTACTCTTTCTAAAAAGGTAACACCCTATATGTACACCATATTCACTATAGCAGTTTGGAGGAGTATAGCCGGCTATACTTATACACGAGGCGAACATCTTAGTCCTCAGGGATAGCAACGCATGTATGATCAAACTTAGGTATGGTTTAATTCTGCTTGGCGATGATTACTAATGTCCATGGGTGGCAGTGACCACTTACCATCAGGTGGACTCCATGCTCGTTTGCTACCTTTATAATACCTTTATAAGATAAATAGGTAGATGGAAAACTCCTCTTCCCTCGAGGCCAGTTTAATGCTTAATCACAAAAGTTGATTAACCTTCAGTACTTATCTAACCCGTAACTCATCTTCAATCAATACACAATAAACTCTATTGTCCAGCTGTCAGTCCAGCCATAACTTATTGCTGTAACCGGCCAGTTATACCTGTTATATCTCGTTATGTTGTGTTATGTGCGAATTGCCCGAAACAATGGAGGGAATACAATGGTATTAGATATATCTTGGCAGTTGCAGTGGTTCTCAAACTTTGACCGAGTTACGCGGTTTTAATATCATTATTTGTGGGGAAATCCGATTTACTTTTAATATCATAATATATGTGTCACTGCTTAGCGCAGATCCTTTGTATAACAATCAGATATCTGTGGAGATGAATCGTTTAAAAAATCTTAATAAAACTGTAGTAACTTGATCAGCTTTCGCCGGTTAGAAAGAGTGTAAGATAGATATACGGTTGTCGATTCTTTTCAATTTTGATCAAGTGAATAACAACTGTAAGCTAAACTAAATCAAAATATAATTGTCGATATAAGAAGAAAATAATGTAACTTTCTAAATCTCATCCTAGAATTATTTTCTTTGGAAATCTCATTGAAATAGCCGTAAGAGTTTTCATAATTAGCTTATATAATTTGAACTTATGTTCCATCATATAGAGGGAACTAATCTTTGAGAACCGCTGTTCACAATATGGTTAGATACGAGAATCAGTTCACACATTGTGGTGGTGGAACTTAACTAGGAGATTTTGTCTGATTACTTATATTGCTACGATGGTAATTGAGAATTTTGCTATTGTTTTGTTTTCATTGAAAATAGTTGTTTTTTTTGACACAAGGTACTTGTTTCTATAACCTACTATTAAAAATATTATGGGACAACGTAAAAGACAACTTTCCTATTCAATTCAATTTTCAACTATTTTGCATTTCAATGATTTTTTTTTCTTTTTGTAAAGTTATACTTAAATCGCACTGCTACTAATATATATTTTATGGTACTAAACTTGAAACTTGAACTATGGACCATGCAGTGGACATGAAATACTGAGGACACTGTATAGTGTCTTTTCTACAGTGTTCTTTCTTTGTATAGTGACAGAATTGAGACGAATATCGGTGGACCTCACCCATGGTGGCCCTGGTAAATATAGGTTTTATCTCCTGGCAATAATCATCAGGTCTTGGAGTTCTGGAGGCACTGGGTCAACAGCGAACTTTTTCGATGAATGTATGATATGTAGTCGATGAGTGTATAGATACTAAGCCTGGTCAACATTTAGAACGTTTTTTACTGCGGGAAAATCGCTCATTCCTACGGGAAATTCAGTATATAGTAAAACAACGTTTGCCGGGTCAGCTAGTTTTCAATAACTGTGCTGTGAGCCCCTCTAATGTGGAGGCCCCGAGGCAGTGCCCTCCACCAAATCCGGCATTGCGCATATTCTACATATAAATCTTTTATACAACTTTGCGACCAAACCCAGACATTTAATGCGTAGAAATCTGTGTCTTTTATTAACCGGTTCTGCTTGTACCATACCTCCGTAATGTTGGGAAATAGTTGCACAATACTCAGTTATTGATTGTCTTAAGTTTTTTATAGTTTTGTGGCACGCCCTATCGTTGTACTCTTTCCAGGTTTATGTAATGAACCTATTATTACTTTCACTTTGTTACTTATCTGATTATGTCTGTTTGTTTTTGTTTGGAAATATTTGAAGCGTTTATAGGAAGAATGCGTAGTTACTTTTAAATCGTGTAAAGCTAGCAAACGGGCATGCAGACCACCAGGTGGTAAGTGATTACTGCCGCTTGTGGACATAAGTAATAAAGTACTCGATTCAATCATACTGAGGTTGATTCATTATAGATGCGTTGCTATATCTGAGGACTGAGATACAGGCGAGTATCTCTCTCTCTATCTATGAGTATGATATATGTGATTGCTTCATAAGTATGTTGCTACACGGAGGATTCTGAGAGCGACGGTGGTGGGTGATGATGGTGAGGATAGAGTCTGACCTTTCCGCAAAGGCTGGCTACACGAATTCTACCACCTGTACTCAGTTTAATGTCCCCTGGATGATTAAATTTTTCGGATGATGATGTCAGTCTTTGAATTGGCACAAGAAATATTCTTATTGTAGTTTTACAGCAACGATTGACACAAATTTAAGAAATATGTCTTCGATATGCCATAATATACTTAAATTACAAATTTTAATTTCTTATAACGAGGCTTGTGACAAAATACTCAATGAGTACTTAAGAAATGGTCACCTTTGAATTCGAAAGGATTTTAGTACCGACAGTGGCTTTCAAATCTTTTCTGAAAATGGGGTTTAATTTTATAAAACATCTGGTCGCCCAGTGTTCAAAATTCGACCGATAAAAATTTATATTTTTTATTGTTAACACTGTTAAAGATAACAAAAAATCAGAATATAATAGATAAAAAAGTGAATTATTTTGTTTTGATTTATAAATACTTACAAGTCCATATGCTTTACATGTTGCTATTTACAGATTCAACTAAAACTGAACTTTGTCAGTGATTCTAAAAGTTTAATTGTCATGTATTTAACTTGTCAAATTAACCTTGTCATTGGTTTATTTCGTGTTCGGGTGCGAATTGAACCAAGGGTGTAAGTTGTTTGTGGGTCGCTGCATGACATTCGGTAATTATCATATGTTGTGTAACGGTTATCACTACTCGCTTTACTAGTTTATAAATAGTATTACGTAAAATTTGATATTTATTTTCCTTATAAATATTAACACGTGATTTAAAGAAAATTATAAGAAAGTTAAGTAAAATTAAAGGATATTAAATCAAAGTAATCTATTTTAGGTTTATTTTTACAGAATTATTTTATTGGAGGTTTACTTTTTAGAATTTGTATTATAAATACATTAAACAAGTTATAAAGGAAAAGATTTTTTTCAAGTATGTTTATAGAAATTTGTTTTAATAATAACCAGTTTCTAATACATAGTAAGTAGTAAATAAAATATAGTGTCTTTTAAAGAACAAAATACAAACGTAGTTTTGTAAGATCATGCTTCTTGTGTTTTTTTTTACTAAATAACTTATTCAAACAGTATAATTCATATTATAGACTCCTAGCTGACCCGGCAAACGTTGTTCTGCCATATAAATATTATCAGTGTTTTCTACTATGTTATGCATGTATTATACAAATAAACTTTTTCTATAAATCACTCTATTCATATAGACCTTTCCTATAAAAAAACTGCATTAAAATATATAGGGAAGCGACTTTGTTTTATACTATGAAGTGATTACCTACCTAAAACTATTATTATAATTCTCTCTAGGTATTTAAACGGTATTCTACACAAATTAACATGAATTACAACTTCATTGTACAGAAGTACTAATAAAAATAAATATTTCAAGTCCAATAAGGCAACTAACAAGCTCAAGGTACACTGCTCATAAAATCCAAGTTCACTGTTTTAATTTTAATATCTTATTTTATTAAATCAAGTGGAAAATTGTTAGATCCATCTTATTTGTATACAGAATTATTTACATAAAATTATTAACACACACACACACACACACACACACACACACACACACACACACAAATCTTCACGCCAAATCCCTAACGGGGTAGGGAGAGATTATCGAGTGCCAAACGGCACGGTTCTGGCATACTTGCCTAGCTTCTTCCACTTTCATAACTTTCCTCTTACAAAAACGCAGATTTTGGAGACTCTTGACACCTCCTTCAGACAGCACACGATCAATTTCATCGCAAAATGTCAGTCTGAGTCTCTCTCGGTATGTACTTCCGTCCACATTCGCAATGTATATCTGTTTTGGTAATCCATTTTTTTTTATTTTAGTGATAAAATTACTAACAAACTACGACAATCCAATATGTCTGACTGATTTTTAAACACGGAAGAACAAGACATTATTCGAAGTGGAATCTTTGTTCAGTTTCCACTATTGTCCTTGGTCTTTCAACATATATACTTGTTGATCTTGGTGGTTTATGTCAAGTAATGTAAAGTAGTTGAAGGTTAATTAAATAAGATATCATTGGCTCTGTACATATTACAACTGCCATAAGAATTATCGACCTTAAATTCCGCGTTGAATTTTGTTTAACGCAGATTTCTTATAAGGCCAGGATTACTAAATTCAAAAGTTATTATTCATTATAAAGTTAATGAAAGTCATACAGTGTTACATCAATAAATAATTAATTATTAATATAATTAATTCATTTATCGGTTTTGAGCTCCTCTCTTAGGCTTAAGTAGACCGGAAGAGAAAAGCCGGCGGAAAAAACTCCTGGCATTCTTTTTTAAGAAAAATTACACTAGTAATTTAACCGCAGAATGGCTATGGCCCGCTAAGGAGCATACGTGCTCACATACGTGTGTCAAGATAAGTCCCCTACCATTTGCTTAAAAAATCAAATATATATATTACTAGCTTTTGCTCGCGACTTCGTCCGCGTAGAAGTCGAAAACCCCTTAGGGGTAGAATTTCGAAAAATCCGTTCTTAGTGCTCACTTACGTCATGATAGAAACCCCTGTACCAAATTCCAAGTTTATAGGTACAGTAGCTTCAGCTGTGCGCTGATATGTCAGTCAGTTAATCAGTTTTGCCTTTTATATATATAGACTAGCTGACCCGGCAAACGTTGTTCTGCCATA
>DWNR01000335.1:0-21060 GCA_018250455.1 Polygonus leo | reverse complement strand
CACGCGACCGGTTAGAGTGGCGCCTATTAGGGGAGGCCTATGTCCAGCAGTGGACCTCAAAAGGCTGATGGATGGATAGATGGAATATTTAATCTAATGTCTGCGCCTGTAATACTTTTATAATTACCCAAATATTCCATTTCATGTTTATTAATGTACTTATTTTGAAACTTAATGTATCAATATACACATCAACACAATACAGAATGTAACCGTGAACAAGCCCTTAGGGTCACTTCCTATAAACCAAGTGAGCCAAATGAAAATTTGAGTTTCACGGCCTGATTGTAAGCGAGCCCGTTTAGCGTTTTAGAATAATTATAACACTACATTATTGTTGTTGGTTTATTACGAGGGCCGCGTATTAGCATAATATGTTTTAATGACAACACTCATGCTTGACACTGGCTAGAGAAATAGAAACGTTATGGTTTTGCTTTAAGTTAGATATAATAGAGAATATACAGAATATTATAGAAAGGAAAAGTGGTAAGATGTTTTGGACCTTACCTTCAACTTCAACTTCTTTAATTTTAACTTTCTCTAAAACTTAAAATCACTGGCATTCTGTAAGTATAAAACAGAAGTGCAAATCAAATCATCAACACGTCTCCAATACTTTGCTTGCAGTGTACTCCGATCCGACTACAAGTTTTAGTATATTATACACATTGGTTACTAAAGAAATTTGGTGCTTAACCTTCCTTGTCATCAACAATATTACTGAGCCAGGATTCCTCCTGCAATGCGAAAGTCTTAGAGTAAATGTTCCTTTGAATCCTGTGCATCAGTAAAAAAAATCTATCTTAAATATATATAAAAAAAAATCACTATTTACCTTGGACATGGCATCCCGCGTTTTTTTTGTTGTGTTTCTTATTGCCAGACCATGGTTCTAATTAAAGAAAAAACTTAAGAAAGTTGCGCGGAAAATTAAAATATTCAAGGAAACTACGTGCATATTCTATTGTAACCATAGCTACATAACTTTTTTACTAACAATATTTATAATTAAGCCAGGACAACGCCTATCGGGCCAGCTAGTAATAACATAATATGTCTACGTCCCATTATTATCTTTACTGTAGTAGGTATGTAGACACTACGTCCACATTGCTATGAATATTTTAATTATGAATTAGATATCATAACATTGTATACTATCACAACTTACGACGAACATACGACGATTAACACAATCTACGATGCGCAAATAAATTCGGAAAATTTGAGCGACATATTCGTGATTTGAATCACAGAAGATCAATTAACTTAACTGTTTATAGCCGTAGACGTTTAATTTATTATTCTCTGGACTTATTGCTTCAGTGCCGAATATGGTCCTGTGGCAAATTGCTCATTGACCAGCCAGTACTTCAACAAGTACTATTGGTGCGAACCGATTAGTTACAGTGCGTGCTGGAAAAGATTTGTCTCAGGCTACTTGTGGGGCTTCAGCCGTTATTGGCCGTATACCATGATTGCTTTATGTGAAACGAATAGTTATTTGTTTATATAGTTACTAGGTGACACGGCAAACGTTGATCTGCCATATAAATTATAACTTTTTACCCCTTTTTAACCCCGTTAGGCGAAGAGTTTGGATAAAATACGAAGCACGTCTTCCATAAATTCTGTTAAATAATGTTTATTGAACATTTTTTACATACTTTGCTACAAAATACATAGTCCACGTTATGATTTTCTTAATCGTATTACAGTCCTACATACATATCTAATTACTGCAATGAATACCAATTTATTACATACGTACATACATACATACACATCTTCCCGCCAAATCCCTAACGAAATCCGAAATCGGCGTGTTTGTATGAGGAGAGTTATGAAACTGGAAGAAGCTAGGCATGTATATCAGAACCGTGCCATTTGGCACTCATTACTCTGCTTCCTCCCCCCCAATTTATTACATCACTATTAAAATAAAACATTAATAAAAATCTTAAACATACACTTTCTCATAACATTGTTTTTGCTGTTAATCTCAACCTGTTATTGTCTCACTCTTAAGCAAGAGTCTTTTCTCAAAATGATAACTATAATAATGTAGGCCTACTGTGGTAGCCAACTCCGAACCAGTAAACTTCACACATACCTGTGAAAATATTTTTTGATAATGACCTTAGACGTGTAAGTTATTCCCGATGTTTTCATTCATCTAAAAGCAAGCCTTCATTATTATTTAAAAAGAAGTAACGTCTGGCAAAAATCAATTTTAAATTCACAATAACTATAAATCGACTAGCGTTGTCTTTTACAGAAAATGATAATCAATACTGGGGCAGCATGGTCCATTGTGCTATACTGTGCTGTCCTCCGTGAAGCAATTTTTCTTCAATTCAGCAATTCTTTGTCCTCAGGCATAGTAACGCATCTGTGGTAGACCTCAGGTACAATTAAATCGTACATGGGAATGATTACTAACGTCCATGGGTGGCAGTGACCACTTACCACCAGGGTGACTACATGCTCGATTGCTACCTTAATTCGATAAAAGAAAAAAAAATACCGTGTGAAAAGACACGTCCATCACGTGGACACAAAAAGAATTACGACCTTACAAAACAATGATAAACGTGTTCAAAATGATGTTGATTTCATCAAAGCTTAAACAATGACGCAAAAGTTCCAATAAGCCATATGTAAGCAATGCTCGTCAAAATGTTAAATCAATTGACATATCAAGAAATGTTAATAAGAACCCAATACGTTGTTGAATAAGCGTCCTATCTCCTAATTGCTTTAATTATTATGTACAAATTAAGATGTATCCAAGTCGGAATGACAAAGAAAGCATAATTCAGCCGTTTTAATTCATGAGCGTTCTAAATATGCCAACTGGGGACAAACATCAGGACTGATTGAAGCCCCGCATTAATTATATTATAAATGAAGCATGTAAAAAAAACGCCAACAATTGTTTATTTGAAATTCCAACAAAATAACATTTAGTCGGTATGACAAAACCAACGCTGGACAGGATTGTTTGCGGAATACTAATATGGCTTAAAGAAGAAATAAAGAATCGTATAATGTTGTGTCGTATTTGTAATATGGACATCGATAAATCATAGGGAACCGACCACAATCGTTCCGATGACATGGTATGTTCACAAAAAATAATACAAGCCATCATTCAGATACCCGTAGAATTGGGTGGGAGCTTAGCTCTCCAGTAGGGCTGTTGCTTCAGTACTAATGTAGTAGAAAAAAATTATATTCTCTCTACAATCTATGTATTTATAGATTTTAAAGATGAGGTTATCACTTCGACACGTATGTATGTAATATTATCGGAATTGCAAAACATTTACATATGACAATCTGTTAGGGCTTACAAACAAATATACAAAATTTTATAGGTGCAAATATGTATGTTTGTCCACGTATATCTCTGTAACTATTGATCGAATTTTGATAATTCTTTTACTTAAGAACTCTTCTTCAAATTAGAGACCAGTTAAGATTTCATCAAAATCAGTTCAGTAGTTTTTATCAAAGGGACTTGTAACTACTTTGTCGACGTATATTTCCGAAACTATTTATCGGGTTTTTGATCATTCTTTTTTTAACAATGCTTTTCAGTCCGAAAAACCAATAAAAATAAATTAATTTTTTTCGACCAATTATTGAACCGACTTCAATATGAACTAAAAGTAAAAAATAATAATTAGTATTGATGTCGGTGCCAAGTGTGCACAGAAGGAGGTATTTCATATACTGAAGGATGTAGGAAAAGATGGCGCCGATGCCGGTTTCGGTTAATTATTTTTAGTTTGATATTAGATTTAGTTTAATGAAATGCATATAGGAAACTATGTTTATTGTACACATCTGATTAAAACCCAAGTAAGTATATTAAATGTACGTATAGTAAATGTAAGTAGTGGTGTAATGTAATAGGTTAAAAGTGACGTGAGATGTCTCATCATAAGATGGCTAAAAATTAGGTACTTATTTTATTTTTATTTTTATATTCCGAGTTGCATTTATAATTCATCATCAACATTGTAATACATTCAACAGACAGGTAGATCTTGGAAGGAGAAGAAGATTATTTCAGGATAATAATTATAGTCCAATTCGTTGCGATAGACGGTAAGTGAATATATTTTAAAGTGAAAACTTCTTTAGCGGCATTGTGCACTTTTTGTGATGGGTACAAAATGTTAAACTCGCGGACACGTGACCTGATCGAAAATTCGTAAGACGGACCATGTCAAATGATCACAATCTTAGCACAACGAAATACAAAACTACTATTGATGCGGCCTTTATTAGACATTTAAATGGGTTCGAATCAAAATTGTTCGTTTCTCACTTCAACAACTTTAAACCTAATGTATCAGTTTTAGAGATTGGCGATGATGGTTCTGGTAATGATGGTGGTGAAAGAGTCGTTGAAATTATGGATGGAAATTGATTTTTTTGAGAGATAAACATTTTAAAGTAAAAATAATTGTAATAGTTCTGAAGTGTTAAATTTTTAATGTTATAAAAATTGTCATGTTTGTGTACGACAGCGCAATAAATGAATATTATATTTTGCCACATAAATGATAGTCCGTTTATAGTGATAGCAATTCGTGCAAAATTATTTCCTAACCATTCCAAAATATCAAAAATGCACAACGTTAATATTCAAGTTTTCACTTCTGCCGGCACTCCCGGAGTGCAACCCGTTCTTTTTTAAAGCACAATATGAAGAGTCAGGTTTGTCTTTACTTTTTCCTTGATTAGTTTAAGAGGCCGAACTTTGTAACACTATTTCGTTTGAATTTAACTATGGTATATTTCAATATTATTTAAATTCATCTACGTTTTTTCTATTAATTTGTTAAAGATTATTATACTTCCATGTTACAAAAGCCTAATATGAATGTAACTAAAATGTGATTAAAGTTCAACAAAATCCTAATACGTTTACTTACAGTTTTTATACGTATACAAAAAACAAGGTTATATTAAATACTACAAACAGATTAATCCAATGAATTAGATTGCAGCCCTAACTTTATCAATATTTATCATAAAACAATCCCTCACTAACATGATAACCATGTAGGTACCAAGAATAAAATTTAAATTATGCATGTTCAATAGACTTGGACTTGTTTTTTGCCAACCTTAACGGATCACGATTTATACTGAATGTTAATATAAATTTATTCCCTAATTTATTTATCTATTGTATCAACAAAGTCATTCTACGGAAGATTACGGGGTCGGCAGATTTAATCTAAAATTTATTGCTGATAAGTCAAATAATAATGGAATTTACTTTAACTGTTTGAAGGTTAACAATTTGTAGTTGAAACTCCGGGATATTTTGTACAAGTATTAATTTTGAAGATGATAGCAACACCGAATATAAAATGCTTAGTTTTGACTGTTTGATTCGGAGAGGCTGCAGCCACGTGGAACAACCGTTTAACTTATTTTAAAGTATGCATACATTCCCTTGACGATCCCGACTCATTGTTCGTATCCAAAGAAAGAGCAAAACACCAACCAAGATGGAGATGTCCAATATTTTAGATGGCATAGCAGTCGCCGCTACGAAATCGGAATTCCTGCTTCAAGGATTCTCTTCAAGATCAACATCTAAAGCCGTCCTTGCGGACACGGCCGTTGGGGTCCTATTCCCCTGCGCGATATCGGAACAAGACTATATCGGGTCGTCTGAACAGCGCTTTAGTGACCAGGTATGCAATAGATAACCATGTTTTATGCTAATCCTATAAACAGAAACATAACTTACAAATTTTCGAGAGCCTAACCTAATACCGAATGTTAAATCACAAATAAATGCTCATAACATGCCTCTGCGTTCACGCCCGCGCCGTGTGCATATGAAATTATGAGCAATCAGACCGTAGATTGTTATATTGACTTTTGCCCGTCATCGGCTATTAAGATTTCTTTGTTATAGAAACATGTCGGACTATTTACACAACACGTTGCTCTCACAACGCCTTTGTAAAAATAACGTAAGCTTTTTTCGATGCGTTCTTGTCGGTCAGCCTATATCGCTCTCACGGATATTGAATGAAATCCTCAAGTCACTTAGTGCGACGTTAGAATTTGCTTTCAATATCGTTTAGATAGCTTTATTATAGCTGAATGACGGCGTTATGGACTGGTTAAAGATGCAACAATACGAGCGTCTCGAGGTGACAATGATGCGTGATTGCTGTGAGAGTTTGTAATTGAAATGAGACCTTAAATACTTGAAAGTGAGTCATCATCGAAAAATGTTGATTGGCCTTGGAAGTCTCATTAGACATCACACTACAAAGCGTCAACAGATGAAACATGATCCACACTCAAATATTGTCCAATAATCGGTTTGATTATGCTCAGATAAAGCTTCTTCGCACATAATAACGCGTATGGGTGTTTGGAGAAGATTTCGATGCGATAAATGTTTAAAATTATATCATTATGTTTGATATTTGATAATGACCTATATGTTATACGTACAGTGTCATCAAATTAAATCGCATCGGATAAATGCTTTTAAAAATTACTGAGATAATCTTAAATTAAATTGGAGAATTAAAAATTAAATAATTTATTGATTTCTTGTAATCTTAATTCATTAATTCATCTGATCTTATTTTAAGTTTTAAATTTAAAGTTACTATTTTATACTGCAATCGTAATTGGTCACATGCGAATTAGACGTTTGCACAACTATTTATTTATGCTTAGATTACGAATTATACTGTTCTTGTTTGATGGTTAATGCCGAAAAACCTATTTGTGAACTTCTTTTTATATGGACGATTTTAATTTATATGTCAATGAATATCATATAATAATTCAAATTATATGAACATTTCAAGTGGATACATATTTCGGTTCAAAGAATACAGTCTAGAAATAGAAGTAGACAAAGTAGTAGTAGAATAGAAATAGTGCAGTATGGTTCTGTACGGAACCCTGGAAATCTGTCGCTTCGTATATTTATCTTGCTATAGAGATGATATAGCAATCAGTTATTCAGTCCAATTGGTGTTAAGTAGTCACTATAGCCGAGAGTAGTCCTCAATCAACTTTCAATGAACTGAAGGTTACATCCTATTAGTCTCATACGCAATATCACTAAGAACGAAGTCTAGAATATGATTAATTAATTTTTGAACAACAAGCTGTTTCTTTCAAACATTTTAAATCGACAAAAATCATCAAAAAAAATTGAATAACGTAAGGATTATTGTTGTTTTTTCTTAATTAAAATAGTAATAATTTTCGATAAGTTGTTTACGCTCTTGCTTTAGGGACTTTAATCATTCGGTTAATAGGAGCAGTATACTTCGGATCCCCTTTTTTAAGAACAGACTATACCCTCTAATGACACAGACATAGACTTAGAAAAATTAGTGTAATAGGAATGCAACATTGTTATTGTTATTTAAAACAAATAATATTTTGTTTATTCTTCCTACAATGTATGTCAATTATTATGAATTTCAAGGAATAATTTTTTATCGTATCGTAACAATGATGACAGATACTCATCTGATGGAAATCCCCATATAAGTCCTCATGGATTTTTCTTAATAAAGTGATGATGTACGATTTGTATTCAATTAGGGCCCGCAGCCATATCTATTTAATCTAAAATAGAACAGCTTTACAAAAGATCATGAGGGTGGCAATGGTATCTAAACTAAACGATTGTCCCAACTATATTCTTCCTTATAATAATTTTAGTTTACTTGCAGGCTGATTTAGTACATTATTTATTTACATAGAGAACATAATATTAGCTTTTCAGACGTTGCCAATTATACTTGTATTGTAAGTATCTGTTTTTGTTTAAGGATTAGTGATGGCATGAGACATTTCAATAGCAACTCATTCGTCAAGTATCAACGGATCGATCGCATGTTAGTTTGCTACTTATTAGATAACTCCCAAAAAAATAATTAGTGCCTTTGTATCCGTTCATAAAATTTAAATCATTTGATCAGTATCTACATTTACTTATGTGTTAAAATATGTACGATTCGCAGTTGGTTGGAATCCGTGTGGAATTCTTGAAACACAAAGAATCGTTAAGGTTACATCATGCTCAGCGAGAAGATATGCAAGAATGTCCGGCCAGTCCCCGTCTGGTGCTCGGGGGCAAATTCGAACAATTTCTGCGTTAAAAGAACAGAACCATATGTTTTCAGCGAGAATCAATATTTTTGTTTATAATTTACTTCCGTTAAAATAAGTGCAACCATTTTTATATTTAATAACTTAAAAGTAATCTTCGAAAATTACCAACGGATACCTCTATGTATCGTTACTATATGACCGGATTCAATGGAAAGTCTTTTTAGTACATTCATTACAGCTATACTTCATTACTTACCTGTACAAAGTGTACCTCCAAGTACCTCAATTTATGTGAATTGAACTTCCTCCTCCATTAAATTGGGGATGTAGGAAGGCTGATACCGGAAAAGGTTCTCTCACCATTCTAATGATGTAAGATTCTAAACGTTCGGAAATCCTTGGATCCAATCCGATCTAAAATAATTGACTTTTATGCGACTCATTTTGTACATGGAACGGATACACTATTATACGGTGATAAGTGCTGTGGCTTCACCGGCATTAACGAATGTCCGCTTAAGTAAGACACAGATATAGTGCGCTGAAGATCGCCTTTCTCTATTGCCTTATAGGGCCGAGAATCATCTGGTTTCTGCAGTGTAGGAAAGGTTGACGATATTCTTCGATACAGCTTCGACAGTCTTCACTACTGAACCGAAGACCTTACTCACGGATCATGATGACCAAGTGCAACTTGTCCGTTAAGTATAACCTTTGTGCCTAGACTTCATTGCAGACATTATGCTATTCTATTCCGATAATAATACAGAATTGAATTTATTTTATGACACATTTCGTGTATCTTCAATTAATATTGACACGTAAAGAGCTTGCCAAGCTTTTTGTCAAGTCTTAACTTGACGCTTTATTACCCTACTACTGATTCAGAATTTATTTTGTTGGTTCTATAGATTCAAAATTTATTGAAGTGAAAATGACTTTAGCGGCGTTGTGCACTTTTTGTTATGGGTAAAAATGTTAAACTCGCTTCAGGACACGTGACCTGATCGAATTTGCAAGCCGGAGGGCGAGTAGACCGCTGGCGCGGCGTAGGAGAGGATGTGTAATAGTTCTGAAGTGTTAAATTTTTAAAGTAATTGTCATGTTTGATTACGATAGCGCAATAAATGAATATTGTATTTTACCACATTAATTATAGTACTTTTATAATGATAAAACTATTCTACCTACCCATTCCAGAATATCAAAAATGCACAACGTTAATATTTAAGTTTTCACTTCTGCCGGCAGTCCCGGAGTGCAACCGGTTTTTTTCATATTGCAACTGATACGCAATAGTTTAAAATAACGCTTTTCATATCATCGTGTCACGTGGCCAACAGCAACTGCGCATAACCTAGGATCACCTATTGTCAATCGGTGTCACTTCTCGGAATCCATTTCATTGTGTCAATCATCTCTATTATTTACTTATTGCAACAAAGGGGCCGGAGATGCGACAAAATTGCAGGGGAATTTTCCTATGGTCTGGATGGAATTTTCCAGAGGAGTTCCTATGAACGTCTATTGGATAAAAGGTCAGCAGAAAAGAAAAAATCGATATCAGTTACCAAAGTGAAGCTTTGTATAACTTTTCAAAAGCCGGGAGGGAAGTTTAATTTTAACAACGAAGTCCTGTTACAGCACTAATATGTCCTGGTTTTGATGACTGTTTAGATGATGACAACAGATATCATTCCGGACGAATATGCAAACCCCGGCGCGGTTAAAGTTGCAAGTACGAAGATACTTAAAAGATACGTACCATTAAGACAATTGCCATGTCCTATGCAGAAATGTGGTGTTAGTTTACGTGAGTATGTGCCGATTTGGCATGAACACAGTTTTTGTACATTTTTTACTGTTTACGAGTGAGGAGAAACTAAAATATGTTGTCTCTCCAATGTCTAATGGAACACTTCCCGATTTTGCTATTTATATTGCACTCGTATGGTGGCTCCATTTGTGTCTGATTGAATAATGGGTATTTGACCTTAGGTAGCCTTTCTGTATCATTTGTCATCGGCGTTCACTTCATCGTTGTCGTGTTGACGCACATAACTATTCCTACACATAGTTGACGATACAAAATTATATGATTATTTAGACATTCACATCTACAGTATAAACATAATTAATATTTTAATAACGCAATAGTAGTAATTAAGTCATTTATTTGCGCAATTTCCCAGCATATTTTTCTTGTTAGAAAAATATGATAGTAGGAAGTAAATTTGATTTGCTATTTTGGTCTTTAATAATATTAATGATATTTTGTCAATTATGACATTTTAGAATAATTGTAGCATCTGTATGGCATTTGTATAAGCACGAGGGTTTATTTTTGATCAGTCAAGAAAACTAAAACGATTTGTGTGGAGATTAAATAACTGTCCTTAGTTAGAGCACAAGCGTATAATCAACACAACATTATTGCACCACTGCTTCTTCAGAGATCTGCTCGAACAATCAGAAGCATTATTGTCCTACATAATCCACCTCACCTACGTGGCAAGCCATGTAAATATTGGTAGACTTTACATTTTAATAAAGCTTAAATTTAAATAGGACCATTTTTTAAATTTGATTTCGTTTTTTTTTTTGAGTCATCGGTCCGTGCCTGGGATTCGAACCCAGACTCCCAGTATGAGTGGTCGATCTCTTAACCATTAGGGTATCACTGCGTGCTTATATTTAACATTAATTTGAACTAGATACTATGTATTTGTACTGTATCATAATTTGGATTCATACCGTATGTATGATAATAAAATGTATAGTTTTTTTTACAATAAACAAAGTCTCCTGGGCTGATTCACCAATGGATATTTATAGGTTGCTCCAAATTGGTTAAATTTTTTACATATTTAATTAAACGGCGGCAATTATATATTTAAGCAGTTGTCTTTCAAAGGAATAAAAATAGTCCGTTCTACTTCATGGGTTAAAATGTTCATCTCACCTCAATAGTTAAATTCGTTTTTGTTAACTGCATTTGCAATTTTTAGGAAGTAGATTTCCCATATAATTTATATTGTCGATGGTTTTCTTTACCGTCTACAAGAATAATATGATCATCCTGGTTAATTTGTGATAATTGGAGGTGATTGTACAGCAGTATGAATTCCGCTTTATTTTACAAAGTATATTTTTATAAGTAGTTAATAAATGCCCAGTTTATAAATGTATATTTTTATAAATATCTTTCTTCTATCAAATATAATTATTTAAATAGTTCTGCCTATCTGGACATATTGTAATCTGAGTCGAATGTTGTAGAATATATTTGTCGGATTTGAGGAGTTTTGACCTGATGCCGATGAGACATTGAACCAAGCTGTAACACATTACAAATAATAAGGTAGGTCATCAATCTCCGAGTCGAAATTAGGATTTCTGTGTATCCCTTTATACAAGCAAATAATAATTGCTAGTACTACATCCAACATCGGCCGCGGCCCTAAATCACTCATTACGGCGATGCTACAGGATGGATGAAAGTAATTGAGTAGTTCTCACGAATTCCTATATTATTCCATCATCCTTTCAACAGTGTCGCAGGCTGCTCTTCACACGATTTGTTTATTTATATTGTGGTCGCCTTTCATCTACTATACGTGAGCAAATAATGAATGTACGACATATCACGGGCCACTCTGACGTCACACCGGACACGGCCACATCAAAGCACTCTATGTCAATGATTTATGTGTATTTGTTATACTCCGTCCCAATTATGACGTGGAAAATTTAAGCATTTTCATATAATAAAGAGTTTACCGCTATGCGTCTTTGATGTTTAATTGGGCACATCTAGATATATGCACGTCTGTGTAATTGTGGACAGATTTATCGCGGAGAAAGGTGAACCAAGTTTTGAGCGCTGTACTTAGGATTTACAACTGTGTTTGCATGTGCTACTCGTAATGAGATTTTTGAGTCATATTTCATATTAACGTCTCGGATTTGAATTGAGACTGGTTTCACCCATTGTTGGAACAATGTGTGTAAATGTTGAATATGTGTTTAAATGTCGAAATTATACAAAGCGATGTGTATTCATTAGTCTTTGCTTCAAATGTTACATAAAATAGTGCTTATTATAGCAGTTGTGTATTTCAAATTGTAAACAAAATAAAAAGAATCATCTTTAGCGTTTTCAAGACGTTATTTTATTGGAGTTTCTTAACAAAACTATTATGTAGAACCTATAAGTTTTATTACTTGCTAGATAGACCTTAATAGACATGTGTAAGTATTCTGCCTGGCAATTGTCCAAAATGTTTTTTGAAAAATGTATCTATTGTACTAATCTAAGTCCTACCAACCTTTTTTTCTGTTCTTGTTTATTCTTTTGTGATACGACAGCGAAATGTTTTTATTATGAAATATATTATGTTTTTTTTTTTTTATATAGTTAAACCTATCAATTATGGCAATTTGATGGTAAGTGTTCACCGTCGCTCGTGGACATTTGCAATACCAGAAGAATCACCAAATTACCTCTCTTTTCGCAGCTTTTTTGAAAACGCCAGATGATAATAATGTATAATGAATATAAAAGTACTTCGATAATGAAAAAAGAAATAAAGAACATTATGAAGCAATTTTGTAAGTGAAAATGTAGGCCTATGTAAAAATAAACATTTTATTTGTCAACACTTTTTATGACTTTAGTATATTATAGTATAATATTTTAATGAAATCTAAAGTACGATTTCATTAAAATATTATATTAAGATAATATATTAAGAGCGTCGTTACCAGGAGAGTGACGGAACTGACAGTAATGAATTAATGATGAAGGATGGTCGGGGAATGAAATAAAAATGAAGCGCATTATTTCTGTATTAAATTTTATTGCATCTATTCACACACCATCCAGGAGAACGGATAAGGACGTTTGAAGCTAACAAAAGTAATACAAACAATAAACAATAGATTCCTAAGTAGCTTAATTTATAATAAACTTAGGATCCTTGCATTGGGTTCACATCAGCACGGGAGACATCGTTCAAACGAACATACATGTCTACATCTTAACCATATAGCTAGGCACACTGAACTATTACACTTATTTGTTGATAATCTAACAAAATTATATAGACACAGACTATTAAAACGACTTTATAAGGATGATGTTTCGTTGTGTATGTATGTGCAATATGAAGAGCAACGTATTTAATCAGAATTATTTACAAAAAAAGGATCGCTAATACAGAAAATTATTGCATTTACTTCTTAAATATTCACTTTATTATTACAGTAGGTATATTATACTTACAACAGTGACGTATGTATGTACAAAACTATAGACTCAATTTTGGACTTTCAGTCTCTACAATATTGAAAAAAAAATATTTTACATTGTATAGAAACAAATCGAGGATATAACTATACATTAATTTATTACAATATACAAGGCCATCTTAGACTTATGTAATTTCAAGTTATACGGAGACGAATGGGTCAAAATATTTCAGGGAGTACGTATAGGGCTGGTGGGTATAAACATTGAATGGAACAACTCAATACATTGGGTGCATTTATTAATACGTCGGATTTCGTGTTGTAACCTTTCAATCGCTGTTAGAACTCCGAAATCGTTATAAACTTCCCTATTAATTTAAACATTACATATACCTAAAATCAGATCATAATTTTACTTACTGCTATCAACTACTGCTACTGAATCATAATACGACGTGATTCTATTGCACAATATTTAAGAGTAGTCCTAATTTTAAATGCATCTTTCTTCATCTAAATTAAAATTGGGCGATAGTCACTTTAGATATATTGCTTATGAAACTATTTAAGTATGCAACAGTAATTTCGTGATTTATTTTTGATAAGTGTTAGGTACATTTCTAACTGATAATTACGTATTATGTTATTTATATAAATATTAATAATATTATCGTTACTTGATTTTATTTTCCCTAGAGTTGTAAAAGTCTGTTTCAAAATAGGCATCAATGTTTGTGTATCTCCAAAAGCAAACACAATAACGATAAAAACCCAAAATTATTGTATTTAAAGGGACTTAAAACTAGAGCTAAAAATAATTCAAGTAGTAGTTAATAGTGAGTAGTAATCGATACAGGAACAGTGTTAAAGGAACTGAATCATTATTCTACAACTAAATGATTGATACGAATGATTATCATTAAAACTTGGCTGAACAAGCATAAAGTATATTTAGACAAATCTTACCTTCCAGCCCTATTTATTCCGTGACTTATAAAGTACTTAAAAATAAACAGTTAATTTTCTACGATGTCATTTTTATTTAATGTTTAACATAGACAATCATAGTCATTTGACTAGAAAGGAATCATTCAGATTTCTCTAAATGTAAAAATCTGGTATCGGTATCCCATAGATTAAAAACGTACATTTAAACAAAAAACTTGTTACAACTACTGACCTCGTATCAATAAATATTAAAACTCAAATGTTACATATTTTACGAAACTATTAGACAATAGATAAAAACTGGACGTAATTAGGCACTAAATATAAGGAGAACATTTTGAAAATAATAATTTACACTCTACATATTAAATGATAGTCTAGAACAGTGTCGTTTATCTAGAAGAAACGTAACACGTATTAATACCTATTTTGAATTAAATCACTTCGTTTAACCACCTCCAATAATAACTAGAGCAATGGGTCGCCAGGTCCAACTCGTATAGCACCTAGTATTGTCGGTCGGTCGACGCGGCGCGGGGCGCGGCGGCGACGTCGTTCGCGAGGCGTCGGCTCGCGGCGCGGCAGGCTCGCTCCTCAGTGTCCACTATCACAAGTCTAAGCTTCTCTACCGGTGCATAAATTAATTATTATCACGTATATATACGTATGTATACATATTTATATTTATAAGTCGCTATTTACAGGCGAAGTGCCGTCGCGGCATTCGTCGGCCGAGATCGCTTTATTGTCGGTGAGCCAGTGGCGGGCGCATTAAAACCGGTGAGGGGCGGGAGGGGGGCGGCGGCTCGGGGAGGGGAGCAGTGGAAGAGGGGGGCGGGGGGGGGGGGGCCGCGAGAGCTAGAGACCGCGAGTACTCCAGCAGGGCCACGTCCGCCACGTGCGCTGGCGGGTATAGGCCGCGATACAGATCTGGTCGGCTGTAGGGATGTGCGAGACGCGCTGCTGCAGCGGCCGCCGCCGTCTGATAGAATGCTGATGCGGATGGTGGCGGAGCCGGTGGCTCACCCTCCTTGCTTGCCATATCTGCCAGCGACCATATCCTGGGCTTTGCTGTAGCCGGAGTGCTCCCTGGTGGAGCGCGTGATGGTAGATGCTGGTAGGCGGGGTGGATGGGCCTTTCATAAGGTTCTGGTGATTCTGGTCCGCTATCAGCTCGAGACTCTGACCATTCGGACTCTGTTCTTTGACCCAATAAGTCTAGCCTTTGCTGAGGTCTATCTCCATCTTCACTAGATCCGGTGCCGGAGTCCTTTCCGTCTACGAAAAAAAAGAAATTAAATTTATTATGCAACTTACTCTACCAAATATTTCTACGTTACCACCTAGCTTACGTTTCAACACTTTTACAGATTAGGGGCTGCATATATATGACGAAATAATATCACAAATGCTAATCAAACAGAGAGCTAGCTAAAAGATTTACTGTATAATACAACCTATTGTAATTCGCTTAGCAAATTGCTTACCTAAAGCATCTTTCCCATCGTTGCTTTTGTGATCGTCGTCATCATTGTTGTTGTCGTCGTCATCGACTCTGTTCCTTGGCTCCCACGTCATTTTGTTTTCCTTCTTGAGACGGCGGCGTGCATTTGCAAACCACGTCGATACTTGCGTCAAAGTCATCTTTGTAATGATGGCGAGCATAATCTTTTCGCCTTTAGTCGGATAGGGGTTTTTCTTGTGTTCATTCAGCCATGCCTTTAAAGTGCTTGTAGTTTCGCGCGTAGCATTCTTTCTTCTAGCGCCATTCAAGTCCATGCCATACCTGTTGACAAAGCTATCATATTACAATTGTTTTAAGTTATGTTAAGATCATGTTCATACTATAAAGTTGAAATATTATAATCAGTTACATAGCCCGGACGTCGTAGTGATAATGAACTGTTTTTGGGACTGTGCAAATTTATTTAAGTATGACGCAAAGTTTTTAAAGGTAGGCACAATAAAGCGTGAATGGTGGAGTCTGATTTGGACGAGATTTTAGATAAGGTGGATCGTGACCGCCCCATTCCCTAGCACGCCCTCCTCCCGAGGCCGGCACTCTGGGCCAATGAAAACGGCTTAATAATTGAAATCGAGATAAGCCAACGGCTGCTGTGCCAGCGCTAAGCTGCAGCTTATCTCACAACGTACGCATTCGTTCGCGGACGACGCACCGTTATTCGGAGTCGTATCTTTATTACAATTCAGTCCTCGTATCACAATTCTATTAAGATTAACGCGCGTGGCTTACACGGTTGTGTCATTAGAAAAATTACACTGGACGGAAACGTATCGCCTGCTGCCAGAATTATTGACGACATGTTTACACATAATAATTTATTTTAGGGTCACAGCTACTTTATAGGTTCACAAATAAATAATACGTCTTAGAAAATCCACTTTGGTTTTAAATTTGTTCAAGAAGAAGTTACTTATTCCAATTTTAAGATTGTTTTGCTTGGTTATTTAGACTAAGGTAGGT
The DNA here is from genome assembly GCA_018250455.1 of Polygonus leo. NCBI lineage: Eukaryota > Metazoa > Arthropoda > Insecta > Lepidoptera > Hesperiidae > Polygonus > Polygonus leo. Next base: position 4,244 of record DWNR01000335.1, on the reverse strand, counting down.
CTTTTGTAATAAGATCCAAATTTAATTACAAACAAATTATGTATGTAGCGATATACATATACAAAGAACTTGTCATATAATATACATATCTATAACTTTTATAACTATATAACTTTTCGGTTATAAAGCGTGCCGCAAATACTGCCGAGTCCATATGCTGCCAATGCAGCGTTATTCGTAACTGAGAAGGGTGGAAAATAGGGATGAGTATGGGAAATTAATAAAACTGTCACTTAAATCGCAGAAGTGACGGGCAGCGCCCCCTGCCGGGGTGCGTCACGGTCGATTCTGTATCTTAGCTTCAAGAACACAATGCTATAATTCGCTCGAACGGCCCATCAAATGAACTCGCTCTATTGTTAAGTTCGTTGTTGACTTAATTCTTCTCGCCCTCCATCGAATGAGATTCTCGTAAATAAATATGAAATGGAATTATTTCGCCGTTTCTATTAATACTCTCGCTAGCCACTCTTAATCACGTCATCCGTTGAACGTCGACGGATGTTTTTAACTCGCGCCGTTTCTTAACCGTCCACAATTAAGAGTAAGAAAAGAAGTTAAATGGGAGCGTGGTATATGATAATTTGCGGATAAAACATCGTTTAAATGCTACATAAATTTAATGACGCTGCCGACGAGGCGAGCTCTATGAATGAACTAACAACCATAGAATTCAAGTGACAATACGAAAGTGGAGCGACGCCAAGCTTAGGCGTATTCCGCAAACAAAAAACCTTCATTTATCCACGGCGTGCCACTTTCACAGCATCCGAGCTCGCGGGGATGGCTGCGCGGGTTCATTTTTTTATTATTTTGCTACCCCCTACCCGCTCGGGGAGGCGGCTGCGGCTTTCGCCCCTACGCCTTCAATTAAATCCCTATCTCTCGAGCCACCTCATGCTTCCTACTTAAACTCATAAAAATGAGATAAACACAAAAATATTGCTCGTACCTATCGCCGTTGTTATTAAAGTGAACCATCATCGCTTTGGTTAATTTTGTCGGTTGTACTTGAAAGAGCTTTTGATTACATTTGCGCTAATATTATACACGGCAACGGGAAGTACATTGAGGAAAAGTGGAAACAAATTTTATTACGACTTAATGATTTGATTTTGCTACTTTTTTACCATTTGGCAGTGAAAGAAACACTATTAAGTATACACTGTTTTTCAAGATTTTAATTCTGTTATTTTTTGTTTAATGCTATGATTCTAAATGTGATTATAATAGAATTTCGTAAGTAAGATATCAATTCGATGCTATAAGATACTAATTCGGCTTAATGTAAAAATATGTAATAAATATGTATATATAAATAATATGGTGATTTCGAAAGAAAAATGCGACTGAAATAAACAGAAGAACTTGATTGCAACAGTGCACATTTCAAACCTATCAATAAGCCACCAAATAGTTTCAGCAAGTGGAAAAGTGCCTATAAATGCAAAGAAGACAATAAACAGGGAACAGTATAAAACGCAACAACTAAACAAAGAGAGTGTAGTTGAAATCAATGAATTCATAACAAGCGACCATAGCTGAATAATTACCGAAGGGGTGGCGACACCGTGGCTCTGCGTAAACACTACGTTTCGTTATGAAGCGGGCGGTGCCGGTCGAGCGTGAATTGGAGTCATAATAATGAAATAAAGGCAAAAGGATAAGCCGCAACGTTCATGGCGATTGTCGGCAACATCCCCGAATGGGTCGGGTAATCCACACCTGGGCCGGTTTAAAACGCAATACGAAAGATGAGGTGGAGAATTCTGTTCTATAAACAGGGCGTGATTGGACTGGTTATGAATGAATTTTTGTGTTGCTATTCTGAAAATTCTTAAGCAATGACTTGTAATGGGTTAAGTTATTGTGTTAATAATGATTTTTCCAAACTATACCTTGAACTTGATAATTACACGCGCCTGGACGCATTTCAAACTGAATTAGACATTTACTTACGGTTGATAAAAAATGTAAAGGGTAAGTTTGTATAAGCTTTTAAAAATACACTGATTGCCTCAATTCAAAATGAAAATCTTGTACCTATATTAATTGTGAGAAAATTGTGCTAATTACATCCTATCTCGGCGTGACACTTTAAAAGTGCGGCAACACACATTCTAATAAAAAGACTAAGTTAGGATTTGGTACAATGTAGTTCATTTAACATAAATTGAGACGAACTGAACATTGTACGTGTAACTATATCTCTTTTTGTACAAGTACCGAGCGGCCACTCAACGTAGGTAAAAGCGACTAAACTGCCTTCGAGATATAATGTTACGCTTACAATTTGAATTTACCAATGACAACGTCGGCACTCATATAAAAATACGTATAAGATGTTTTGTGAGGTAATAGATGAACACTTTTCCCTCACGCTCGAACAAGTTTATCAGTCAGATGATACACGGCCTATGAAATTAAAAACGGCTCTTAACTCTTGGTGACAGTTTTGTGTAAAAATTTGTCGGGGACTGAACCTTACAGAGCAGAGATTGAGTTACACATGTCAACTGCACATCGAATTACATCTTAGAAGAATGTCCAACTTGAAGATGCTTAGATGTTTATCTAATAATAGTTAAGAGCGTTAAGTATTTCAACGTCTTAACTTACATATAACATTTCCATCATAAATAAAATTCAAGTTTGATATTAGCTATAAAAGTAACGAATATTACTTACAGAACGAACAACCACGAAACAAGTTATCCACAAAAAGCAAATACCACCCAAACATCGCCTTTCATGCTGCGAGTAAATTACCGCGTTCGTAAAAATGGTATCAGATAAAGCTAATTATTCGTCGTCGTAATATAGAAATGGGCTCACGCAAGGGCCAATCTCGGGTTATGGACGAACTTTTAAAAGGTAGTATACAGGTACTAAATAATGTTGGGTAGATACCGTGGCTAGGGGCGCGGCACGCCAAAAACACATTACGAGCGGCCAACTCGCTATTACGGGGAACCGCATGCGTCCATGTTAGCCGATAGCCACCCGTACATGATATCCGACGACTAATTGGCCAGCTTCATGCATAAAAACCCCTACAGCAGTAGAGGGAAGCCGGCATAACGGGCTCCACGTGCTGTAAATGAAGCTGGTAATAATCGAGAGTTGATATTATTTCGGACGCATGTAAATGGGCCAATCGGTAAAGTTACCTTTTTGTACCTAAAGGGCGTGTTATCTACCGGCTGGGCGGCGCGTGTTGTGTGACAGTCGAAGCGTAAAGTCACCACCGGTGCCCCGTCAAGAGCCATCTTTGTTTTTGTTTCGAGGGGTAACTTTATTGCGACGCCTTTTGAAAACAATTTCCACTTCAGCAATTTTGAATATTTCGTGTTGTATCCACGCCCCTTTATGGATTGCTGGGATTCTGAACAACTGTGTTGTGGCTTGAAACTCGTTATCCGGTTTTGCTTTAAATATTAAAATCGGCTCAAGTATTGTTCTACTAACCAAATTCAAATTTTCTGTATTATATCATTTCCAAAATAAAATAACATCATATGTGAATTATAACTAGTTTGTAAATTTTATGACTACATCTTGTTTATGCATCGACGAACATTTGGCGATAAAAGCTTAATTATGTTTATTACTCTATAAATAATAATGATAAAGAATACCGGAAAAAGTTTGTCTAACTTAGTTAAGTACTCGTATATTGTAACTGTGTGTTACGGAGGGTGATCATTTAACTAATGTTGAAAAAAGAAATAACTTTGTTTGAGTGCGGTAATCAGAAACAGATTCTAACTTGCCGTAATCTAATCGTCTCATCAAGAACTACATTCTTATATTATAAGAGCTTCTGTTCGCATGTACGCCTTATTATTTTGATATCATATGTACTTGTATCTTTAAGTATACTAAAACATTATTGATATTTTCATAAGAAGGATTTATGTCTTATGTGTGTGCATCCTAATGTGTTTATATGTTGTGGCCAAATATGGGACTAAAAAAGTCTTAATGCATTAAAAAATAGGTTTACGAGTAATTAGAGTGTTGATGTATAGAGAGAATCGAGATATACAATTAGATAATTTTACCTATTAGACCTATTCCGAGAAAGTGTACTTTTATATCATTTCATTAAAAGTACTGACAACCCAAATTATAATAGTTTGGACCATCTGGGTTTAAACCTATATTTTTGATAGCGCTATGGTAAAACCTTTTTGACTGAAATTAAATTTAATCAGGTTATTGGTTACAGGCTCTTCCTTCTG
>DWNR01000334.1:0-21068 GCA_018250455.1 Polygonus leo | reverse complement strand
TCGCGTTGAAGTATAGCCGGCAACCACGCCTCTCCATACCGAAACACAATAAATTGCTTCACGGAGGATTATGAGGGCATTTGCTTTTGAGCGCTGTATTTGGTACATATTTCCCATATCAGGCTCTGGAGAATCAGTGTTAAACTCAAAATAGCTGTCTTCATATATATTTTTAGGTGTGACTTGAAATGTTTCAGGTGTCTCAAGGATTTCCTTAATTACAGCTCTTTTAAATATAGATTTGATTCTAGACTGGTTTTCTATATCAACACAAGCAAGCCATTTGTCCTTGAATCTGGGGTAAGACATTACAGAAACTGCAGCATTTTGAGCTACTTTTGAGGAGAAATCAAAAAACTCTGCAAATCGTGTTTTTACGCTCTCCAAATAATTCTTTACTAACATTTGAAAAAAAAGTTAGAGGTTCTCTATTTAGTTTTTGCAACTTTTTTCGCAAAGATAGTAAACATGGCAGTAATATACCGTAATACGTGTCTTGTTCACCTTGTAATATATCCAGGGCCTCTGCTATTGCCTTTGAACAATGCAAATATTCCTTTATGTACTGGAAATCATTATCACGAAAAACATTTGTATTGCCTAATGCCAAGTGCAGCTGTACACTCTTCTCCTGTATTGATGCAATTTGTTTAAGCGCATCATAAAGGCTGTTCCATCTAGTGATTCCCGGTCTGGAAAGGGTATGCCCGACAATGTTCAGTATTATTTCAGCCGATTTAGGCCGGCCAGCGAGGTTCCACAAGTTGTTGCATTTTTTCATAACTTGATTATGAATACTGGCAATACTTGTGTCGTTATTTCGTAATATTTTATTGGCATCCGTAGAGGCACATAAATTTAACTTGTGTGCACAACATCTTAAATGTACATGCAATTCTAGTATTGTTGACTGTGAAATGATATTTTTATCTGAAGCTAGAGGGTCAATTTCATCGGTATAAGACTTGGTATAAAAATCTTCTTCGACGACAGATATTTCTGCGGGTTCTGATTCTGAGTTATCATCATGAGTAAAAATTTCACAATGTTCAGTGTCTATGCCAAACTCCTTAAATGCTTTGACAAAATTACTACCGTTATCACTAACTGTAGCCAGGATCTTCCGGGAGTCGAGACCAAATTCGGCATGAATTGCTTCAAGTAAAAAAGCTATTCTGTCGTAGCTGTGCATACCCGAAAATCTTCGACAAGCCAGTGTTTCCGATTTCCGTTTCAGATTAGTGTCGAGCCAGTGTGCGGTAACGCCCAAAAAACTTCTTGTTTTTGCCGACCAGATATCGGCAGTTGTGCATACTTCATCTACATCTATCAATTCATTCTTGATATTTGTAATTTCCTTATTAAAATAATCATAAATCAATCGACCCAATATTCTTCTACTGGGAACGTTAAATCCATTTGCAGAGATATTTAAATCATCAAAGATTTTTTTTTAAAAAGTGATCATCTATTGCTTGCAAAGGAATCATAGAATGAATAAAAAACTGTAAGATATTTTTATTAAATTGCTCCTGTGAAATCGTTCGGTCAATAGGTTTATCAGTAGATTCACTAGTACTACCATCTCTAATTTCCGATTGCAAACGGTTAGATGTTCTAGTAGACCGTTTATTTATTCTCATAGTTTTTATGTAACTCTGATACTCGTTGTATGTTTCTTCCCCGTGTCTTCGTTTGAGATGGGTTACAAAATTTGAAGTAGAATTATTAAAACCACTAATTTTAACTAGTTTTGGTCGACATGATGTACAAATCGCCACTTTTTTTGTGCTCGTAGATTCTGTTTTTGAATACGTAAAGAATTTTCCATCAAGAATGTATGGTAATGTCTCACGTTGTTCACGATGCACGGTTTCCGATTCACAAGTAGATAAAGACGAAAAAGAACTTGACGCCATTTCACAATAAATACGAGATAACGTTTAAACACCAAAACAATTAAACCAATACGTCAAGTTTTGATACGTGAATCAAACTACGTTTAAATCCTTACGCGCCATAATACAGACTGATTGCTCGCGCTGCGGCATGAAACGGGCGCGGGCGGCCGACTTACCTAACGTGTAATCATGATTGAAAGTAATCCAGATTAAAAGTAATCAAGATTGATGTAGCTTCATGATGACTTTCAATCGGATTATTAATCCGATTACAAAAGTAGTTGATTACGCCCATCTCTGACTGTAGGTCTTTTCCAGTTACGTCTATTAAAGATTTACGTATGTGAATTTAAAACCATTAATTAAAAGTTTATCTATATATAAAACGATCGTAATATGATGGCTACTTTGGTCTGTTTATATAGAGGACTTATAAGTTATATGTAGTTTATTTTATTTAAAACTTTTAAGTGTTATCAATAACAAACCTTATTAAGGTACTTACACAAGGTGTTTCTAAATTATCTACTTGAGATTTAATTGTTATTTAATAGATACATCAAAACTGGGTTTACAAATTTCCTAAGAGATTATTTAAGTACATGTACTCTAAATAATAGGAGTACCTACAGATCTAGATAGTGTTTATTAAAATTTATTCTATAAAAACTTTACTACATGATTCACAGCCGTTAATAATATTTGCACTTCATAACCGCGGGTAACATATTATTTGGGTACTTTTTTTAAAACACCCATAAAATATCTTATAACAAGTGTATTTAGATAATTATATTATACCTATATAGACTCTGCCCCGGAATCAGACGTGGATGGGTTATTAAACCAGCTTCGCCGTGATTAAATAATCGTCAAATTCTTCTAAATTTGTCCAAGTTTTTCTTACCTATTTTTGACTATTGTATCGCTTTTTTAATAAATGAAATCATCTTAATATCATTATTTGGTATTTCGACGCTAAATTATTCCAATTCTATCAGGCTATACGTCTTATTGTAATTTAAGTGTAATGTTTTGTATCTGAAAACCTTTAAAAATTACGAAATACATACGTATTAATACTTAAAACATATTTATTCTAAAATGTATTCGACTTGTAAAAATACAGCTGCTAATAGGTAAAAAAGTTATTTTTATAGGTAAAAGAGCTTGAAACAAGTGATGGGCAACCTATAACGTAAACGATGGTAAAAGGGTCACAAGTATATACAAATAGAATGATTTAAATTTGAAAGCAAATAAATTGTGTATCTACTTGACTATTAGAACCATGAGAAAGCGGGAAAATAATAAAACACAAATATATGGACAAAATCTGTAATTGTGGCCAGTTTGATGATGACCTCTGCAGGTAGATACATAAGGCATTTTGATGTAAGAAAATAATACAATTATTTTTAATGAAAGGCTATAAACAGGTACAATGACATGCGAAAGTACATTTCTTTTTATATAAAAGTATGAATTGATGACAGGATGTTAACGATATGATTAATACATTATACTCTCTATATACGATCATAAGATTGATTCAAACTTGTGTGTACAAAATAATCACACCGACTAGTATGTAGTAATACCTAGAATATGCAATAAGCAAACGCAGGCACCTGTATTTTATTATTTCTTCTAAAATTACAATTTTAATTCTAATCGCTTAAAATAACAACACTATGCCGATGTAAATTGTATCGATATAAAACCGGGAAGTCCCCAAATAACGTAATATTTCATTTGTTACTAGGAAATAAATAATAATCGTCACTGAAACATTGTAAAATAGTAAAATATCAATCTATATATCCAGTTTTATATCTCGTTATAAACACGAATAAGTATTATTCACATAATCACATATAACGTAGCGATTTTTAACTCTATATATTTACTCATGATTTTTACTCTCGATTATATCTTTTCTGTTCGCAATGATAAAGCTCGATAATTACAGATATGACAATAAATAAGAGATGATATAGGGTGATATGATACGAATGCACACAAATGTTTAAGCTACGCGTGGCTCGCCGTCGTATGCGTCGAACACAGGACACTACGGGACTACTATTAACATACATACATGTCATGGAAAATTGAGACGTAATGAATCAAACTACCCAAAGCCACCCAGCGTCCAAATATATACCAGCAGATATATTATATATGTGTGGATATCGTATTTCGGGAAGACTCCAAATGTTACTCAATTTTGTATATATTATTTGTGTACGAATCTTCTGTCGACCGTTTTATTTTTGCCGCAAAGCATGTTTCTATGTGCTCTCATATCCTAAACACTGTTCCAGTCACATTTGTTTCTCACTTCAAATTTAAATGATCCACCTTATGTTGTTGTTATGTTGCATTATGGTTATAAGAAGTCACTTTTGTAGCTAAATGAAATCAAGCATAATTTCTATACTTGTCTAAGAACAAATAGAGTATTAAAAACCATGTCGAGCACATTGACAGAATTTTTGAAAAACATCCGAGACTACCGGCTATGCAGACATATATAATATGTTTGCTAGGGTCCAAATAAATAACTACAACTAAATAAAAATGATGATATTTACAGAAAACACGTCCCAATCACGTCTGCTCAACAACCTACGCTACACATAGCTTTGGATTATCGTAACGATAACGACCTATAACTAACACTAATTTACAATAAAGCTTTTAGAACAACATTTACATACATTAACAATAGGTATTGTTTTATAACAATAACGAAAGGGCGACACGGCACTACTCTTTATTTGACAACCAAATAATATTCATTTATCTTACATTTTTATACCAAAAACTTTATTCCAAACCCAATCAATCAACCGCCATGAAATGGTAAAAATACAAGGATTTTTTTAAACAACAATAAACAAATAATTTTAATGTCTAGCGCTTATATAACACATTAATCTAGCATCGCATATGACGTAATGCCTACATAACATTATATTATTGGGTCAATATTTGTTAAAGGCGGTGAATATTCTGGACAGGTGACTTAAAATACTCTTCTAATAACATTCACATTCAAAGTCTAATAACACTCAAAACATAATTTGAAAATGTACACGTCGCCTAATTCATTTGATCTAAATAGAACGGATCTTATTGAAAGTTGAAATAACGGATCCAAACAAGCTTATCGTGTTCAAATAAACGATCCTACTTATTTAAATAAAAGTAAATGTTGTATTTTGAGTTGTGGATATGTTTATGATTTTTTAGACTTTCGGCCGCGTGAGCTTCAGCGTCGGCTACTCCGTGGAATTCAACCAGGCGACCTTTATATCATAACACAGTTCCTCAATAACTATTGCAAAATTTTCAATTTATAGATGTACCATTAAATATATAAAGATATAGAAAAAAACATACTAATATAGAAATCAGTTTGCGCCAATGAAATGCCTATAACAATAAAAACTGCAAGTTTGGATCCTAGCTAAACGTACCCAAGTATTAAATATCTATTTTGTCATTTCCATACAAAACTGATGCACTTGCACACGTTCTTGAAAATCAAGAAGTCATATTCATTGTTCGTATCATTCACACTATTTAATAATAATAATGTGAATAGTTAACACTATGTGTTGCACTAACATTTTAAAACACAGCGATGATTTAACGCACTGAATTATTATATGTATTTACATAAGTATAAAATGTGGGCATGAAGTGTGAACTTCATTATTCTGACGTCACTCGCTTAATTTTTACGAACGCGACCACTATTATTATGTATTTTTATTCAGTACGCCAATAATGTCACGTAAATCGTAACTTGTTGCTATACTATACAACTAATAGTGATCGGCCGTATTGCGGGGGAGGCTTTAGATTTACTCACGCACACCAATACGAAGCCAGTTATCACATTAATCGACATCGTACCACTTTAATCGGACATGGCTTAAGATTTCAAGGATAAGATTTAAATGGAAGGTATATTGTTTAACTTTATCGAGTCAGTTTTAGGACTTATATTAGGAATTCTTTTCAATTTACGACCTTAAGAGTAGAAAATGACAAACACATTTGAAATCTGTTTCCTATCAACGTTCGAAATTAAGATGTTGTCTTGTGGAATGCGTATATATACATTTTTGTTGTGGTTCGGTGTCGTCGAGAGTGGCAAGTGACTTTGGTAAGTCTGTTGCGTAGTGAGTGGTTGTAGGTAAGAGGGTACGGAGTAGCGGTGCGCAATTGTTACTAAAAACAATCGAATTACTCGATTGTTACATTGGTCGATTGTTTTCGAATAACCATAAGTTATTCGATAGTTGTTCGATTTTTCGCTAGTACACGCGACGGGGACTAAAACGCAATTGACAATCGACTGTCCTTGCATGCCGTCGATCGTTATTCGATTGTTTTTTAGTAACTACGAATATATCGACAATCGAATATTGGTTCCATCGCTTTTGGATTTATTCGATAGCGTTATTTCGAACAATCGCCACCGTTAGCACGGAGTGAGTCGGTCAGTGATCGGTCAGTGGTCGGCCAGTGGTCGGCCAGTGGTCGGCCAGTGGTCGGCCAGTGGTCGGCCAGTGGTCGGTCAGTGGTCGTGCAGGCGGTCGTGCGAGCGGCTGGAGGAGCGCGACGTCTTGCGCTGGTCGAGGTAGGCCGCGGGCGCCCAGCCCTCGCCGTTGCCACCTGGAATGGTAGGAACATTATTATTTTAATTTTGCTTTTGTAATAATATTATGCTTATGTATCGACGCTGGAAAGTTATAAAGTAATTGCTGTTAACCAAAAATGTGTAACTTAACACTAGATACACTTGTCGAAAGTCGAATAAATATATCTAATAACACGTGTCGAATGAATATAAAGTCTCTTTTGTAGAAATCTTTTCTAAAATTTAAAAAGTGTTTTGGCTCTGATGCAAAGTTATTTATTTTTTATTATAGCAGTAACGCTTACCAATGTCAATATGTTTTTTAATAATAAATTGAATTATAATGATCGTATAGAAGTTATAAAGACAAAATAACACCACTAACAGTTTCAAGTGTTGAGTAAATTCAAAACTTATTTTCCACTGATTTTCAGTCGTGTTAGCAACGCTTTGATAGTAAACAAGCATGAAGACTTCGTGCTTGTTTAATATCAAATTAACTTCCATGATAAAAACGCGTAAGACGTTATATGTTATATACTCACATAATATATGTTCATTATATTAGTTAAAGATCGCAAACGATCAAGCAGTCCACCTGATGTTAAGCCACCATGAATATTAGTAATCGACCCCAAGTATGGTTCAATCGAACTTGGGTAGATTTTTAAGTCGATTACTGATATCCATGGGGTTCAGTGACCTCATACTGGTGGACTGCATGCTCGTTTGCTACCTTAAGGCGATAAAAGAAAAACGTACCCGCGAGGCGCACGTACCACCAGCCAGCGCAGCCCACCTTGAGCAGCTCGGCGTGCTGCCCCTCGCGCAGCGACACCTCGCTGCCGCCCACCGCCGTGTACTCCGACAGCGCTACCAACGCGCACCCCACCGCCTGCGCACACACCGCACTTTATACCCTGCCCGCACAAGAGTCTGTGCGCGCCAAATAACAGTTTCGGTTCGCTCGTGTTTTGTTTAGTAGTCTTGTCTAACCTAACCTAACCTTACCCATCAAAAAGTGTTATGAGTTATACAGCTTATACTTAATAATGCGAATCGATTACCTAATATTATATCCTATCTATATATTCCTTTATTATATTATTATTATATACTATATATTCCTAGCATTTAGACGACTGTTTGCTAGTTATATATACAAAATAGTATAATTAATTAAATAATAAGATTAATATAGCAACACTGTACAGATGCCACCAAACTATAACTACGTAAGAATATATTCTTCCCATTCTCAACATATGATACTAATTATTAAAAAAGTTAGTAGAGACTTCTGTATAAGAAAGAGAGAGAGAGAGAGAAGTGTCAGCATTAATTAGATGGAACTGCAGCAAGAGCGAACTGAAACTGGATGATAGTCGAGACAGACCCTTAATTGCTTTTCGTGTTGTAGTTAGATTTATCTTGTTGTTAAATGTTGTTCTTGTTCCATATTTGACAAATATAGCCTATTTTCTATATTATTATTTTGGCAGATTTTAAATTCACCATTCTTAGAATCACAAGAATCCTTTAGACTTGTCAATTAAATGTGATATTTGTATTTAACCTGCGTAGATCTATTTATCATTGTATCAATAACATGTCTGCCTATTTTAGACCATTGATTGACGTTACCCAATCTCGGAATCTTATTAAACATTTGTTTTTTTTTCATGAAGCTTTTATCACATAAGTACAGAAATTGCACGTTCCGCCTTTTTTATTTAAAATTACACGTTTACTACAAAAAGGGCAAAACGTTCAAAAGTTAAGATACCATGGGGCAATTTTAAATATTTAACGAAAGTTGAATATTCCGTATATTCTTACGTTGGCCAATGGTCTTAGGATTTACTTTACAAGAAATTACTGAAACAGGTTGAACGTGTAAAAGTATTTCATTTGTGATTAATGCATATTGTTTATTGCACAGATCGTGGCATACAGCGATTAGCTGTTGTAAAAGTCGGTTAAAAATGAACACTAAACACGCAAGTTTTGTTTACTTACATGCTATTGGCAGTCATTTATAATCATGCGGTAAACCACGATCTGAGCATAGTATATTTAAGTATTATAAGTATTTTTGGTTAACACACTTATATAAAACGCATTCACCCAGCTCACACCGAACATGCAACACCCCTATACATTTAAAAAACAGCTTACGAAATGAAATTTAATACAGTCTTACTATGAACGGTGAACTCGAAAACGATAGACATTTTTGAATTAGAATATCGTTTGACGAGCCACAAGCATGCAAAATCCTAGTAAGACTGCACAAATAATAGATTTATGTCCTTAAATTAAAATTAATTCGTTTTGGCGTCTTCAGTTAACTATTTATATTTATATATTCGCAATGTATTATAATAAACTATACAATTAGCTTTGAATATTTAAAAAATAAGATCGTATTTAGGCATTAAAGGTAGAGTATTAAATAAATAGAACGATAAGTTAAGTTTAACCAAAATTAACTCAACTATATATATTCGTGGGAATATACAACAAGCTTAAAAAAGTTTAAACTGAAGATAGAAGATTTAGAGAAGAACTAAAAAGAAGTTTCTAAATACAACCACACCGACCATGTCAGTAAAATAGTCATTTGAAATCGATAAGTGTAAGGTAACGTAAAAAGAGAAAATATTACAACACATTGCGAATATTATCTATTCTATATATCCAAGATGTAAAGCATCTCGTCCCGATCACCATAATTCTGTTAGTAGCCAAGCCATGCATGTTAGCATGGTATTGTATGTAAAATATAGGCAGTAATATTGTAATCGTTGTCCATAGTATAAAAAAATAAATATGGATATATGTATATACCAATGGCCTTGTAGACATAAGGTGGTAAGATGATAATAAATACACATATAGCTTTGCACACTGATAAGTATTTAATAGAACATTTATTTGAAGATACTATGAATAAGGTCATTACGCTAAACTCTGTAGCCAGTTTGCACTAGCCAACGTATACTGAGATCGTGATTATGTTGCTATGAATATTAACGAGTAAGTGTTTATGGAGAGAGTAGAGTAGTTATGATACACTTAAGTAATGAATAATTACTAGAAAAACGCCCGTACAACAATTACTTGGTAACACGTAAAATGTTCACTTCGAGTGTGTAACAACATTTTATAAAGTAAAATTGAGGCAATTAAGTAAAGGTAAATAAACTATTATGTAACATTTTATAAGATTTTTATAGACCGTACTTATAGACCAATCGATTTTTTAGACCGTATACAAAAATATGTTGAAATAAAACGTTGTACACTCGAATAAAATAAAGATATTAATATCGAAGCTATGTAAAAGTACGTCGAAAGCCGTGTCATGTGTAAGATGCAAGCGGAGATGCTGTGCCGAGCTGTGCTGGGACAGATTAACATTCTTCTTGTCTTCTTTGTAGAGTATCGTAGGATATAACTGATATTTGAGTTGTGTCCTTATGGATAGGAAAGAAATACATATAACTAAATAAGTAGATAGATAAATCTTTCATATTGAGCTTAATGAAGAATGAGATAGACAACACCAAAACTAACATTCTATAGATGAAACAAAAACGTTGTAGGTATCCATAGACAATACGTACATATAACATTTAATCGAAGCGAAGCGCATAAGTAACATAATCGGAAAGCACACGGACAATGAGTGACATAACAAACAAAACATGACTTACACGATAGTTAATGTTCAGCGAATACAACTGATATATCCACGTTACGTCGATGTCTTTGGCTACATTAAACTTTGGATAATACAATCAGTCTCTTTTCATAGTATGTACAAAGCCTTCACATATTTAGATGGTAAAGGTGTTCTATCAGTACTGTGACACGTAAAACGTGGACGTGGCTTGTGTGGAGCCCGATACTGAAAAGAACTGTACCATTCTGTGTATGGTACCGTTGAGACCGACGGCCTCCGTCACCTGTTGAACAACACAACATACAGCATAGCGGCCATTTTGACAACGCGACGCTTGTCAAGATGGAGGCAGACACGGGCAGCCATTTTAAGTAGCTAACCTAATATTTTACAATTTACATATCCTTAATCTTTGCTTTATGATAAATCTATTGAATTAGAACGTGAAAGTGCAAACGTCGTAACAACTTGTGCCAATTTGCAGTATTATTTTTATATTTCAAGAGGAACTATAAGCGATGATGGGTGGTAGGCTAAATCAAATATGCAGTGAGGGCGTGATAACTATCGGACTGGGGTAGGACGTCATGGAAAAGAGTTAAATTTTGACAGAGATATAACAACAGAAGTCGTAGTATTATAACGCTATGATCTAAAGCTAATTTTGAACTGTACTACGAATTCTTTGCTCATTGGTACGATTAAATTTTGAACACCAATTGGGCATTTTAAAAACATCCTTGTTATTTTTATATATTGGCATGTTATTCTTTAGAAGCGTTATGTGCGTTCGGGTTGCCAGCTCGGAACATGCGCTACCCGGTGACTATTTAACCCGCATTCCTATAATAAATACACTTTACACTTACATATAGAGTGGCTATCACGTCACTCAACACTGCAAACCCAAAATTAGTTGCTATTAATTTCAGATACCCGTATTTAGTTAAGCTATCCCTTTAGGAAGCGCTACTAATTGGACCTATTGTTAGTACACGTTGTAGAGCACATTTTAACACAATTAATTAGTCTTAAATTTTACTTTTAAAACCACCACGTAAACATATAAAAGTATAAACAAGAACCATAAATACCAACACTAATATTAAAGGTGGCTTTATCGAATTTATTATTTCAAAACATCAGTACAAAATTCTTACTTCAAAACTTTACAAAAACCTGTCCCTTCTGGCGTTAAACTAATCTATTTTTACTTACAATATTATTTTAAGAAAAAGAATAATATAAACGTTAATTATATTAGTTACTTAATAACAACTTGAAATTCAATAATCACATAAAAATAAGTAAAAATAGATGTACTCAACGCCCGAACAACCAACACAAAAAAAACACTTGAGACTCAACACGTTCAGAAGCAAGACATACTTAACGTACTTTACATAGTTACTAAAAACTCGAGACGCTCATAAACGAAACGTATTATATATTAGCGATGCGCGATTGTTACTAAAAACAATCGAATTATTCGTTTGTTACATTGGATTGTTTCCGAATAATTATCTAAGTTATTCGATCGTTGGTCGATAGTAGTAGTGTAGTAAGTCGCAATTGACTTATTCGAATAACATTTTTTCGAATATGGCTGCGGTGTTCTACTAAAAATCAACATGTCCCATCCGCGCCCGCAACCTAGCGCGCGCTCCCACCACTTGCATGCCGTCGATTGTTATTCGATTGTTTTTTGTTAACCACAAATAAATCGACAATCGAATGTTGATTCCTTCGATTGACGATTTATTCGATTGCGTTTTTCGAACAATCGCCCATCGTTACGTTATATATGTAGTTACTAGAGACTCGAGACGCTCATAACCGTTCAGTGTGAAGTTCCGTGGTACATACCGGCGTGTGGTCGGGCTCGTCGTCCTCGTCCTCGGAGGGGTCGGTGGACCAGCAGGGCTCGTCGTGCGCGTCGTGCGCGGGCCGCGCGGCGGGCGGCGGGCCGCGCGGCGCGCCCGTGCCCAGGTCCCACGAGCTGGCTTGGATCAGGGCCCTGTGGGGTGGGTTCTTATGAAGCTTGTTTTGTTGTTTTTTCATGATGGTGGTAGCGCTTAAGACAGTTCTTTTAAACATTTACTCTGTTTTTTTTATATTTTTTTATATTTCGATGGATAATCCATCAAAAGTGTTGATAAATTTTGGAGTATGCTAAAATATTGTTTCTTTTTATCAATAATCTCTGATGTTCGTGGTAAATACGGCAAGTTAATAAATTGGCCTATTAGTACTAAGGTTTCAATTTTCTATCTAATAATACTCAAATGCATTTAAGTACAGCAAAACAAATGTCTATCTCACAGTGATCCTGCCAGCCGTAGTGTAGCTTATGCTTGCCATTCTTGAGCTAATCGAGTAACACGCAGCTGATGCGTGATACATGAATCACCTGTCAAATTCTACGTAAATCAAACGAAGTATATCCTAAACAGACAGTATAAACAAACCTGTGATGCTGCGCGCCGTACTGCCGCACGCGCTCACCCTTGAGCTCCTTGAGCTGGTCGAGCAGCACCCGCTTGATGCGCTCCACCCACACGCGCTTCACTTCCACCGTGGGCGCAGAGATCGTGTGCACCTCGGCGCGCCCTTGTCGCCACACCTCGAACTTGCGAGGGTCGCCCTTCACGGACTCGGTTAGACCGATTTGCGACATCTGCAATGTGACATATCAAATATAATCGTTTACAGACCCTTTTATAATTGTTGATCGCAAAAACATGAAATCGTAAGTGATTGGAATACATAAGTATAACGAGTTATGTGGTGTAGAAAAAACGGCTCATTTATGCAACGTGTACAAAGAAATATTTTCTGGATATAACGAAACAATCTCCACACAGTTTCCTCGATGGAGCGAAAATCAAATTATAAAAAATGGATATAATAAAAAAACATGGATCGAAAATTAGATTCTAAAAAGAAAAGAATGAAAGTTTTAAAAGTCCCATGTTTTTAAACTAAAAATGGGACAGCAATAATAAAACAATAATACAAATTGACATACCTGGAGATCATGTTTGAAATGATAAGTTGCTTTATTATGGCTGTTTTTGGTAGCGGACTTGCAGAAAAGCATGGCTTTTTCATAAAGGAAGATATGTCGTCGTCGCGGCCGTATCCGTAACCGAAGGTCGCGTTTATTTTCCGACACAACCATGAACGAACTTTGTAGAAGGAGCTCCCCTTGTTGACTTAAATCCACCTGATAAATTACATATATATGATATTTATTTCCCATGAAATATTATAAACTTCGGTATATAGAACTATTCAGGTGAAAAGACTTACTGGGACTCCAGTTATGGCTATCTGATGCATAGAATCGTTAACGCACTTGAGCACAACGAGCATGCAATCTAACGCCTGCTGCAATCCTGAGCTCATTGAACCACACTCGCTATATCGTAGTAAATCCTGCAAATATAAGACATAGAAATATTATTAAAATAGAAGCTATGTAAATGCTTTTGTAAATTTATAAAAATAAATACGATAGTCACTTTCATGTTAGACTAATAATGTGTACAATAATTTGCAGCAAATATGAGAATTACCAGTCAAGTGAGGTTACCTTTAGCAAAAGCTGATATTTTGTGATCCTCTGTACAGGTTTTAATAAGTATGCGGCGAGCGGCAGTTTGTGCCCAAGTCGCTGTTGACAGGCTTGCAGGAATAAATGCGTGTCTACTAATGTTTCTCGTAACCTTTCCGATCTTGGGATATTTTGGCAATAGTAGCTGTAGAGTCGGAAGAATGTCTCCCTCTAAAACATAAAGAACATTGTGAAAATTGACACGAATCTGATTATTAATTACTGTTCATCATAAAGACTGTAACAAAATATTAAATAAGCATAATATCATACCTTTTCAACAAAACACAATGCAACTAATTCAGTGGCTGAAATTGACCGCTCCAAATCTTTCAGAAATACGTCCTGGTGGAATGTGAAGAGTTCATGAAGGTTTCCGAATAAAACATCAGCTTGACCCACTAAAGCTGATGGTAAAATGTGTTGATTTTCAGGTTTTTCTATTTCCTCTTTGTATCCCTGGAAATAGAAAGAAATATTTACCGACTGATGAATTGAAAAAATGATAATATGATCTAGAATATTTTACATACATCTGAGGTAAGGTATGTTGAGCATTGGCTAATTGTATCACACCATTGTTGAAGTCGTCTATCATAATCTTCATAAATAGCTTCCAAACATTCACATTCGGAAGTAGTCAGAGTATCACTAGTTTTCAAAAATGTTCGTTTGAGTCGCTGCAGTGTCGAAGTCCAAATGCTTAATGTTTGATGCCTATCTAAGCTTTGCGTTACACGTCGCGTGCTAGAATTTGTTTGAGATTTTTTACAACTCTGAGATGCGTACGAATATTTGTAATGTCTGCTTACATTCTTAAGGCATTTGTTTGTTTTACGACAAGATAACGTTGAATGTAAACTGCGGATATAACTATCTGTATTGCTCCTACGACATATTGTGGAGCCTTTTTTTGAATGAGAAATCGTAGAATAATGATCTGCTATTGTATGATTCCACTCCTTCATTAGCCTTTTGTAATCTTTTAAAATAATCGATAGCACCTCAGCCGAATCCTTGCTACTGTCCATGGTATTTCTTAGCTCAGTACAGCTAGAGGATTTCAGCTGAGAATCCTTCGATACCATGGTCGAGTCCGAGGCCTTCGATTCCGGTGTCGGGATTTGTACATCCGTTTCTGAACAACCGTATATAGGATTCTTAACCAATTCGGGAAGGTCAACAATAGTTGGTGCAGTTGTGAGAGTGTCAATAGTATTATCTTCAGAAACAGTAATTATATCGGAATCCGGTAGATAGGTGATTTTCTCTTCAGTTTTTTGTGAATATTCGTAACCCGGTAACGGCTTACCGTAATAAAAGTTTCCAGTGAATGGCTCCATGTGCACGGGTTTAATATTCCGTAAATTGCACTTGACGCGGTCATTTTTGCTGACATCACTGGCGGATTTCTTGCACTTTTTAGTTTTACCGCACTTGTCTTTGTCGAATAGTGGTATCTGATTTGCATAATCACTGAAGAGGGTAGAGTCTGACGCCGCTCTCGTTAGACGTTTCTTCTTCCGCGTGGATGGATTATCGTTTTTTTTGTAATACCACGAGTAGGAAGTGCCGATGCTGAGATTCGCGGAAGATTTATGGAGGTCGTATTTTCCATATTTCATGTTGCAAAGAGCGAGCGAGTGCAGCACGCGACGGAGAGTCCAGAGCGGTGTGCGCTCGACGAATGTGTAAAATGCATTGCGTTCCGCTCGGCGCGCCATCGCACTTAGTCGCGTGCGTATCGAACGCCTCCGAATAGGTGCCTACTACATCAGATGGTCCGTGACTCTTCATTGAATGCGCACCGCTTACACATGTAAACCACGCACTACTTCCAATGTGGTGGCATATTTAATTTTTAGAGCGCGTAATACCCAGGAGATATCGCGTCTCATTGGATTCGATGGACCTTGACGGAATTACTTATGGCATCATAAACAAATTACCGAGCTATTTAGCAGACAGACGTGAATATTAATACGAAAATGGGAAACTAAGACATGAAATAATTAAAAAATACTTACAGTGAGTATAGAGCCAAGTTCTTGTACGTAAACCCTTTCAGTTTGAAGCAGCTCGGCCAAGACATGGCCGCGCCGCGACCGCCGAGCCTCTGCGTCTTCGCCACCGGAACTTTCAGACCCTCCTGACGTTTCCATCTGTTGACAATACAGAAAAATATATATAAATCTTCAAAATTTGCGTCCTTAATATTTATTAACAAGGGTATGACTTATTTGTGATACTTTAAGACAGCCATTTGATCTTTCTCTGATGGCTAGGTAAATGTAAATGAACTGTAAACTAGTTCGGTATGACGTCGGACGTCAAATTTTGGTTTATAACATAACATAAATTTACCAAACTTTCCTTTCATACGGATCCTTAAAAGAGATCTTGCCATAAATGGTAGGTTATTATCGCAACGGTAAAAAGAAATTGAATTAATGGAATGTCATTTTTTATTTTGTGGACAAATGACCGATCAACCGTTTTTCGCTCCAGTTATTACATCGGATTGTTTATTTTCTTTAGTATGTTATGATTAGTACTCAAATGAATAAAATATTTCGTGTTTATTTTGACATTTTAAACCTTATATGAGCACTGTCAGGTATGGTCCTAAGCATCATGACAACCCGACTTGAATATATATTCAAATATAGATCCTTTTTGAAGCATCCGCGGACGACAATATCTTTGGTTCATACATATTCCTTTTTATTAGGACCGAGAAATAATAATTATTATGGAGCATTCGCGAAGGGAACAAATACATAAAATGAAAATAAGCAAATAAAAATGCAATAAAATTAATAAAAACGACCAGGGGCCAATTATACTTGTTTTTACTTTTAGGTACTTCTTCATTAAAACAATTAAGCCTCTTGTATGGTATTAACAACTCTTAAATTTATATATTTTGCATAGTTAAATAGATGGAATTATGATTATATCATAAACTTCATTATTATCTGCTGTACACATATACATATATCTCTTTATATATTGGTTTTATCAGTATTTTATTTATTTGAAATATACGCGAAGTAGGAAAAGGTGAAGAAACTCTACTAAGGTTTTTCACCCTTTCTTACGCCCGCTAGTTTATCGAATCAATACTCAATCTCATCTCAGCAGCCTCGTAATGTACCTAAGAGAAGGGTTTCATGTAATTTATATAAAAACTAGCTGTGCCCGCGGCTCCGCCCGCGTGGTATTCGGTCCGCGATCATATTACATTATATTATTCTGAAATAAAAGTAGCCTAAGTTACTCCTTATTTCATCACCTATCTGCCAGTCCTGTCAAAATCGGTCTAGCCGTTCCAGAGATTAGACGGAACAAGCAGACAGACAGACAAAAATTGTAAAAAATGTTATTTTGGTATATGTACCATATATACATATAAAAAGCAGTTATTTTTATATTATAAACAGACACTCCTATTTTATTTATTTGTTTACATAGAAGAGATTTTATACTCTCGTATAAAGATTGTTTTTTTTCGGAAGTAGCATCATAAAATCATTTAATTAGAATCATTGTTATCTTGTAACAAATAATAATTAATGGTTGACGTTTCGCTTGAAATATTTTTAATTGCCTAATTACCTAAATAAATAAATTAAGGTTAAAGCATTACCCTCCTGGAGGCGCTGTTTAGTCTTCAGTCGGCAGAATGTCATACACGTTTCTGCCTTTTAGTGCTATTTTAAGGTTCCGCACGCAAATAGTGCCGTTATTAGTAATGACTAGATATGAGTTCGTCCAACTGTTGACGTTGTTTTTACGCCATCTGTTGATTTATCGGTACCTTTCATGTGCAAGTTTCGACTCGTACTTGGCAATTTTTTTATAATTTGCAATCTACGCAATGTTTACATAATTATTTATATATTATTTATAGATTGAACAGGAACATCTGTGTTTTAAGTCATTCGTTCTATTTGGTAACAAGCAGCAAATTTGTGTTCATGGTTGTAATGTTACAAATAAAATAAGCGTTGTACATTTAATGACCCCTACCATTCCTTGCTTTCATTTTGTGATAATAACTATACATTCAGTTTGGTATATTACCTATACATAGGTATACATCTAATGTTATAAAAATGGTCTTCAAGATAGTTTTAAAACTTTGTTGCGTGACTGTAAGTCATAAAACTAAGACGTTACGACGAAAAGTAACGAAAAATGAAACACATTACTAGTTTTAAGCTGTACTGTATATACAGTTTTACTCAAGAAATATTTAGTATAAAGCTCTTTAATATTTAAAGTCAAAATAATATTTACAATAAAATATTAAAAAAACATTGAACAAATCACATGCATGCACCAGTAGAATACCTGGCCAAAGCTTATATACATGCAGATTTTGATTATATAATTTATTTACAACACGTATGAAAGTATTTGAATAATATTATTTACGGGAATTTGTCATACAAGTACTTATAATAGTGAATAGGACAATTAATGCGCCGATGTAAGGACATGTTTAGAATTAATATGGTTACAAATTGTTTATAATAAAGTCCGCCAGATTTTTTGTATGTAATATCTTCTTATTTATATGTTAGCCTCCGAATGACAATTGTGTGAAGAATTTATTATGCATACTATAATATGTTTCCCAACCTACTGTATTATATACTTACTCTTGTCAACTTAAAGGGGTGCAAACGAGTTTTAAGATTTAACGATTCAATGAATACCAACTACATATTGTATAATATTAGTACATTTGTAGACACCGGATTGCCTATTTTAAAATGTAAATAATGTAAAGTCATGAACTTACATGTTTATGTTGTTCGGAGAGATCCTTCACGATTTTGTATCCCGTTTTTAGAACAACGTTTATCGTATCCATTTTCTAAACACTAAAGACTTGTTCACACTAACGTCACTGCACTACACAATGATGTAACGATGGTAATTAAGATGCTTAGCGTGTTTCAAGCAGGGAATTTTGGGTGTGTTTATATTGTCAAAGATAGAGGACGAGCACATGCTGTGTGCCTTCAGTTGCGTGAAGAATAAGGAACTGAACTGACGTGATGGCTCGGGTCGGGATGCGAAGGGGCGCGGGAATACGTTGGGACCGTAGAAAAAAGTTGTTGCCTCCACTTTAGCGGTGAAACCGACACGATTGGCGCTCTACTTAAGTCGGACGCGAGGCTTTTAAGATGGCCAGCCAAAACTAGTTTTTGCGTTTTTGTTTTATGCAAAGCTTAAATATTGTCTACATATAATTTACATTGAGGCGAAGGAAACAAAAATGAATTACTCATAAATACTGCATTTTAAACATCTTATCTAGCTATCTTCGAAATATTGAATTTTGTTTGTGTAGTATGTTGTGTTGTTATAAAGAGGTACACGTAATATGTACATTGATTCACTTTTTAATTCAAATGCTTAAGCATTTCCGCGTTCAGTGTTACATAAAATTTAGTGTATATTTTTTTAATATAAGTTATGATTATGAGAGCTGAATTAACAATACGATTTTGTATAAAAACAAGCTATGTATAGTTCAACAGAAAGTCTAAAATAATGCTAGAAAGTTGGAAATTCAAAGTAGAGCATATTGCTTGGCAGTCTTGCATCTGTAATAAAGGGCGAACGTGCTGCTATGTGCCACAAACTATGGGCTGTTTTCTTAGTGTGCGTTCGTGTCTTTGTGTTAGTAGAGCACACCTGCCGGCATAGTTAAAGTACTTAGGTAAATAGGACCTTACAAATAATCTCCATAAGGTTCAAAATCCAATATTTTTTGGCATGCCAGCGGCGACGGAGGAGACTTATTGTATAATTTTTTCGTTTCCTTCAAGACATCTGTGAACGTTTTTTCTTAAGATGAACCGAGCATGAGTTAAAGCACGTGCTAGAGGCTGGTGCCGATGGTGAGAATAAAATTCTGAGATTTCTATGTAACCGTTTTTATAGACAGATGTATTCAGATAAAAGGTTTCGCGGTATTATTTGTAAATTCTACGTAAAAGAGCCATCAGCTGGTTTCATATTTTTTCTTTGTCCTTACCGATCTATCAGTAACATGAACATAGTCAGTTTAAGAACCGGTACGCCTCTCTATGTAATAATAGCAAAATAATCATCAAAATCGACATAAATACACACAAATTGACAACCTTCTTTCGGTCTTGAAATCAGCTAAAATTTTAGTCATATCTTATTGGGACTACATAGATATAATTGTAAATAAAGGAGGGTGTTGACAATATTGACTTAATTTGTCATTAGATATGTTTTATTACAAATTGTACAACAATAGTTAGCTTAAAAAATGTAACACGCTTTAATTACAAACATGGCTTTGCTTAATTCTAATATATTCAAATTTCGAACTCTGATATTCAACACTAGTGTGTATTTGTCTTTAACAGGACGCAAGCACACGCATGTAGGACGCGTCGTTATAAAGTTACGAGTCTGTAAACACCAGCCACCGCTATCCCGTAAAGCAAACTGTTACTCGTCGAATATCTTTAATTTACAAATACGAGTGATCTAGGAATTCTAATATTTTTAAATTTGGAACCCTAATGTTAAACACTAATGTGCACTTATCTTTAGCAAGATGCAAACACACACAAGTAGGGTGCATCGTTATAAATTTATGACTCTGTAAACACTAGCCCACCGCTATGTTGTAAAGCAATCTGTGTGACGCACATGCCTAGTCGAATAAATTAGCTTAAAACATTATTATTAACATACTACGAACATGATTAGCATGCGCTAGGAATTCAAGTATTCATAAATTTCAAATTTAAAATAGATAACAAATATGATTGTTATCTATTTTAAATTTGGAACGCCGATGTTAAAACCAGTGTGGATTTGTCTTTATCCGGACGCCTGGCAACCCTACACGCATGTAGGGCGCGTCATTACAAAGTTATGACTCTGTAAACACCAGCCGCTATGCCGTAAAGCAATCTGTTAGACGCACATGCCTCGTCGAATTACTGATTGCGGCTGCCCATATTGCATTCCACGAGTACGTTTACTTTTAAAGTCATCATATAATTATGAAGATTCAACCTTGTAATACGAAAATTCTTTTTCAACTATATTTATCATTATGGATATCATTTGCCAGGTGGTAGAACTCGATTAGTTCGACCGGGGAGGTACCACCGCCACCCTCATAATCCTCCGTGAAGCAAT